>CAEMYA010001226.1:3821-14340 GCA_903131615.1 Diplodus sargus
TCTCTCTGCTCACTGGGATTGACTCCAGTCCTCCTCCTCTCTCCCACTGCTCACTGGGATTGACTCCAGTCCTCCTCCTCTCTCTGCAGGAGGAGCAGGATAAGAACTGTATGGATGGAGTTTAGTATCACTGTGGGGAGATTTCATGATTTGAATGTAAATCACTGGACACATATTTCAGTCTGGTTGATGCTACAGCTCTAAATGTCACCCTGTGATCACACACATACACAACATATACAGTAAGCATCAGAACCAAATTTATTTTGTAGTTGTGTAAATAGTTTGTTTGTATATTTTTTTAAAACTGAGAGAAGATTTTTTTTTTATTTCAACCAGGCTGAAGCAAATTATTTAGGTTTTTCTAAATTAATCTGGAGTATTTTGTTTTTTTGTGTTTAATAAAATCTCTTTTGATCTGTTTTGACACATTATTAGATTTTAATTATCGCTGATTTTCTAAAAGGGTTGTGGACTGTTTTCTTGTCTTCCTGCTAGTATTTCATGACAAGGGACGTTTTTCTCTCTTAGTTTGTACACACAAAAAAATTGAGCAGCAAGTCCAAAAATCACCTCTTATGTTGGGTGAAGCAGATGAATGTCAGATGAAGTTGATTTCATTCCTTTTGTACTTTTGCTTTTCAATAAGTCCCCAATGGTCCACATGTTGGTGTTTTGTTGTGATTCCACACATATCTGATATATATTTGACTGTAGCTACAATAATATGAATATTGTAGCTACATGTTGTTCAGACTGTCGTCTGTAGGAGACTTTGTGACTGTAGTTCAGTGATATGAAGGACACATGTGGACGACTCACATCATCTGCTGTCGCTGTTTAAAGACCTGTTTGATTACATTTTCGTCTTAATGATAAAACATGTCACTGATTTACATGTTTCTTTCCTGCTTGATGAAACTGACAGAAGGCACAACATGATTATTCAGACAGATCTTTAACTTTGTGTTTTAAATGCTTATTAACGTTCAGAAGACAGAATCTAATTTGTGTGACATTAATAGACCTTTTTAAAACACCAGGACACTGTTCCATCCCGCACTGCCTCTCAGGTCATGTTATCATTGTTTCTTCCATTCAGTGTTGCTGGTTCTGTGTTGGTTCGTCTCTCCACAGTGCAGACGACCTGATTAGTTTCACCTGCTCCTCGTTATCCTCCCTGGTGTGTTTGATGTGTGTGTTCCTCTCACTCTGCCAGTTTGTCTTCAGATCCAGTATCAATGTTTCTGCATTTTTACGTTTCTTTGTGTTTCCTGGTGTTTGTGTGACCTCACTTCTGCTGAATCCCTGTCAGCTGATCCCCTGATCGACTAACAAACAATATTTTGGCATCTACATTAATTTATTAGCTTTAGTTACCTGTTGCTTTTCAGATTACATGCTGCAACCGAGCCAAATTAGTGCATGTTTAGATAGTAAAAAATTAAAACACTGAGTCAAATAATCAGAAAAATGCTGAACATCAGGTCTGATAATGGACCAGGCTGATCATCAATCAACCTGTAGTTTACAGTAAATGCATACAAGTAAAACATATGTAGAATATACTTTTGATACTTTAGTTAATTTAATATCAGCTACTTTTTAACTCAAGTAATGTTAATATAAGTGACTTTCACTTTTACCAAAATAATATTTTCACACAATGTATTTATTTTTACTCAGGTATGACTTTTGAGTGTTTTATACAACAACTGGTCCTTATAAGCTCACTGGGAAGATAGTAATAATCTTTATAATGAAACAGCTGCTTGTCAGGAAGTTTACAAAGTCTGTGTTGATGTTCATGAGTCGCCTTAAGACAAATGTCAAAAAGTAAAATCTTGATTTTCTTATTATACATTTACATTAATCAATTTCATAAAGGAATAGCTGCTGCAGGAGTTGTTGCGGGATAAAATCAATAATGTATTAATACAACTTGTGAGGGTGATCGGGAACAAAATATTAATCACAAGACAATCGAATCTGTCAGAAGTTTTGTCATGTTGGTTATAGACTGTTGTGGAGTGGATGAAGAGTTTACTGTGTGAAGTCAGAGCTCTTCAGTCTGTTAACAAACAACATTTTATGACTGTCTGTCTGTCTGTGTGGCTGCCTGAACATAAATCCAGAGCTGCTCATAAGGAGGCGAAAAGGGGAAATCTATCTGGGTCTAAACTGCTGGGAGGCTCCATGGAGGCCAACAATCATCAAGTTCATCCTGAATATAAGTGAACATTAGATTTATTGGTGCTTAAATAAACAGTGTAGCCTGGTTCATTCTCCTGAAAATGGTTTGAGTCTTTTCATGTGTCCTGACCTGAGAAATATACTCGACGAAACTAACCACAAGCTGATGTTGCAGTGAACTGACTTTGCTGTGCAAGAACCTGCACATGAATCTGGATGCCAGAAAAGAAAAGAGAAGAACAAGAGAGACGTGACAAGAGCATAAAATGTGTTGATCAGCTTTTGTCAGTCAGCTCAGAAAGCTGCTCTCAGTCGGCTGAAGACACAAATCAGGAGGCTACGTTACAGCTAACAGGCTCACCAAGAGGCAGATAGTGTCAGTGAAGAAGCTGTGAGGAAGAGGATGATGTTGATGAAGAGACGACGTTCATGAGTTCATGTAGCAGAGAGAGCAGCAGCTTGTCCTGATATGAGTACAGTAGATTTGTGGAGGGCCCGTTCACTGGACCTGTTCAGAGGTCCAGCAGCTGGTTCTGTGTGCAGGCCTGCATAAATCTGTCTGTCACGGCTATTTATGTCCTTTATTTGACTGTTGTTCAGTTCTTTCTCCTCAGATTTTAAAACTTCATCAAGTAGTTCTGATGGTTCTTCTACAGGAAGTCTCAACAACAACAACACACCATTGATCAAAGGTAACTAATGTCTCTGTGTGTCTGAATCACCACCTGTATGATGGACTGTATGTGTTACTTTTTTACACGTTTCATTTATGAATATTTGTGTATTCGTCTGGACAGAAGTGAGTGACAGTTTGAAGAGGAGGCTGAACTCCACTCTGTAAGACCTCTGTGACACTGAACTTTGTTCTCCAAGAGAAAGTTTCTGCTTTGTGAGAGAAAGAAACATGTTTTACTGCAGTAAAGACACAAACTGTGATCCAAACACACACAGAAGAGTCACAACACCAACAAAACAGGCTGAATATCATTTACATGTGTTTGGTCAGAAAGCTTCACAGTGAACTCACTTAAAAATGGCTCCAGTCAGTTATCATGTGTGGATGAAATATAAAGCAGAAGATAATTGTATCATCTGTGGCTGTAAGCTGTTTATTTAAGTTTCTTCCAAATGTTTTGTCTTAAATTTCCCTCAAACTTTCTTTTATTGGCTCATATTTATTTGTCAGTTTTTCTTTGAGATATTCAATCATTACAGTTGACTGTATAGAGTGTAACACTCCCAATTTTTACTAGAACTTGCACAGATGAGTGTTTTATTAATGAATAAAGTTCTTCTGAAACACAGTTAAAAGTTTTCTGTTTACTTGTTTACTGGAGTTTCACAGCTGTTTCATAAGATAAAGATTTCAGGAAGCAGTGAGGCTGTTTGTTGACACTAAAAACATTATAATTGATTTATTTGACTATCTTTAATTTGATGAATACTTTTGATCAGAGTCATTAATAATCCAGATGTTCTGGCAGACTGACGCCAGCAGAAAGTCAGGTGACATCCTCAGGTGGTTTCCCATCAGCAGTGCATTAGCAGATACATGGTTCCTCCACAGGGGGCGCTGTCACACTGCTGACACCTCTGTACAGGTGAGCTCAGTGATAAACTCAGGTATTGATCAGCAGCGATCAGGAAGAGCCTCTGTCAACCAGAGCTCAAGCCTCAATGTCACCAACAATATAAACTGTCCAGATAAAAGTTGCGACACGTGTTGTTTTCTCTGTGTGATAATCATGAATAATATTGTCTCAGCTGAAGAAGTGACAACAAAACATCTGAGTTTCATTTATTAACTTCAATAACCTTTTATAAAGTGTTTCAAGAACATTAAACGAGCAGTGAAACAGAGTGTAAACGTGCCAAAGCGAGAGCAAAGTGAAAAAACCAGCATCAGGTGTTCAAACATCAACAGTGGTGTTACATTTCTGTGGTCGGAGCAGTTTTCAGCGTCCACAGCTCCAAATCAGCTGAGAGGCGTCGAGGCTGAAGGACAGAGCTGAGCTGATCTGAGGTCTGTGCTGAAGAAGCTCTCTGACTCTCTTTCTGCTTTCAGTTTGATTTCTCTGCTTCTTGTTTTCACCTCAGAGTAAAAACACTGAGGTCAGATGTTGTTTCATCACATCATGTGTTTTATTCTTATATCGTCTGTCCTGATTGTGATTCAGTGAGTCTGCCTGAACTGAGACACACTGACACATGAATAAAATACTGAATCTGGACTTGTTAAAGGATATAAGATGTTCCCCTCCGTCTCATTGATCTGCACACTGACGTGTTTAACACAGCAGATAATAACAGTGTGTACTGCTGCACATCAGCTGCAGGTTTGACCCACTGGGGGGCGCTCCTCCCCACATTTACTCACTGTAACATCAAGAAAACCTAATTTTAATGTGTTGTGTGTTGCTGATATATTGATCAGGACGGTTTTCAGTCCCAGGTTCAGCCTCACAGAGCAGAAGAACAATCAGACACTCCTGCATCCACACAGACTCCAGAGTGTGTGAGCTGTAGCTGACAGTGACCTCTGACCTCCCAGAACATTCACACATTTCTGCACATTACATCACATCCAGCTACAGAACATGAGCCGAGATGTGAGCAGCAGGAGGTTTAATCCTCCTTCATATGCGAACAAAGCTGAGACACTAAAATAAAACCCCGCATGTCTCCTCATCCTCTCACACAGGATACAAGAAGATCATTTTACTTTCGCTTTACAACCTCAGTGGGTCAGTTTTACCCAGTTATAAGTGACGTCATGCTCAGGCTAAATTCTCATTGGCTCAGATGGAGGTTGATGTGAACGCCTCTGTGTTTTCCCCTCATTTCATCCCTGGAGCTCCAAGAGGACGGAGCAGATTCACTCTTTCTGTGATTAAAGAATCATATTACTCGGATTTAAGTGTCAGAAACGACAGTTCACAATGAAGATCCTGGTCCTTCTGGCTCTCCTGGGAACAGGTCTACATGACGCGGCGGCAGGTGAGTTCACATTATTTTAAATCAGCTGGTTGTAAAAGAAAAAAATGATTCGTGTCTTTGTCTTCTGTAAATATTAATTAAATGTGTGTTTGATAGTCTTCTATTTTTTAGCTCCAGGACTTCATGCAGATTATAGAAATGTTTCAAACTGATTATGTTAAAGTTGACGTTAGTAAATTCTGTCTGTTCATCCCATTAATCACTGAAAGTTTCTGTCAGAAGTCCACAGTCTGTCTCTGAACATGGATGTTAAAAAGTGTATTCGTCTATTTTCTCTCTATATATTTTGGACATTATTTTAACTTGTCTGATCGATCTTAATGTTAAAATGTCAGCAGAACTACGCAGCACGAAACAGTCCAACACTCAGATAAATAAAGAAAAGAGGAAAAAACATCAGAACAAGGTGTTAAAACAAAGATTTTCTAAAACGTTTTAGTGAATTGATCAGTTATAATCTCTGAGTTGTTCATGGAAGTTTAATATGAAAAAACAAAATTATTAATGTGTTCTATATTATTTTCATTCATGAGTCATAATTAACATATTTTCTGGAAACACGTCACTGCATTACTTTTGAATTTTGTACAACTATCACAATAATGTGCACACAGAAAAACACACATCAATTACAGCCTACTATGAATAATAATTTCGATAATAATTTATTTAATTAAAGAGGCCGTCTACTAGATAATTCCACAGTTTAACTCCACACACTGAAACAAACATCTGCTTTAATGCAGTTCGTCCATACGGAGTTTTGTGGATTGGGTCCAGTTACATCACACTGGTAGTTTCTACATTTACTGTGCAATATGTTGTCAGATCAATAAATCGGCTTCAGTTATATCTGCAGATATGAACTTATACAGACATGTTGGTGTCTGTGTGTGTGTCGGCTGATCAGTAACAAGAAACTGAAGAACAGAAATGTCAAACAGATTCTTCATTACAAAGTTTGTCCACCAGAGAGCGATGAAGAGTTTATTTAGAGCTGAGAAATGTGTCCCTGACAAGAGCGTGTCTCGGTCACTATGACCATTTATGTATTTTCTGTGTCGTACTATTGACAGATGTATCAGATTTTAAATTTCTTTAAAAGTCTTGAGGAAACTAAGCACTAATAAATGCATTGATTCTTCTTTTTTTAATGAACCGTTCGTTTTGATTCTGTGTGGAGGAGAAACACATTTTTTTAGTGTTTTACGAAAGTATGATTTATGAAACTGAAATCATGACATTAACTTTTTTCTTACAGTGACTCACTCTCTGAAGTATTTCTACACTGCGTCTTCTGGAGTCCCAAACTTCCCAGAGTTTGTGGCTGTTGGGATGGTTGATGAAGGTCAGATAGATTACTATGACAGTAACACCAGGAGAGACGTACCCAAACAGGACTGGATGAGGAGAATCACAGCAGATGATCCTCAGTACTGGCAGAGTCAGACTGAGGTATTGACTGGTACCCAGCAGTCCTTCAAAGCCAACATTGATGTTGCAAAGCAGCGCTTCAACCAAACTGGAGGTTTGTTTATTTTTCACTTTCTACTGACAAAATGTTGTTATATTTTCATGATGTATTTTAATTAAAATATGTTAAAACACACACACACACACACACACACACACAGTAAACTGTCTGTTGGAGGCTTTTCTTATCTGAACTCTCAGTCAGACTGAACAGAATCATCACTGAGACTGAGACTACTGGATGCTGCTGTACTACACTGATACAGTGTTTCTGTCCATCCCATAATAACCAGCAGAGATCATTAACCCTTTATCTCCACTAGATTAGATCAGAGTGACTCTACTGAAGTGCCCACAGTGAGTTGGTCCATAATAACTCTACTGTAGGAACCTGTTTATCACAACAGTTGAACAGCACACAGCTGATAGAGGAACATCACTGCCTGGTTTCTTAACCTACGGAGCAGGACTGTAAATGGGACACAGGCTGCTTCTGCTGGGTCCTCATATGAGAGGAGGAGCAGCATGTTTTAATACACCTGGCTGACAGGACGACCAGGTGACTGTCTCATTCAGATCAGAGGTTTAAAGAGTCTAACAGGACGACTCCACTGTGCTGACCGCACTGTGTCCATCCCATAATATACAGGATATATAGTAGATCTACAGATTAGATCAGATTAACTCTACTGTACTAACCACACTGTGTCCATCCCATAATATACAGGATATATAGTAGATCTACAGATTAGATTAGATTAACTCTACTGTACTGACCACACTGTGTCCATCCCATAATATACAGGATATATAGTAGATCTACAGATTAGATTAGATTAACTCTACTGTGCAGACCACACTGTGTCCATCCCATAATATACAGGATATATAGTAGATCTACAGATTAGATTAGATTAACTCTACTTGACCACAGTGTGTCTCTGTCATAATAAACACATGTTGTGCTGAAGTGATTAGTCAATTAATCGATTAGTTGATCAACAGGAAATTTATTGACAAACATTTTGACAATCAAATATTGATTTAAGTCTTTTATTGAACAAAACTCACAAACATTTTCTAGTTCAAGTTCCTTAAATATGAGAATTTGCTGCTTTTCTCTGTTTTATATCGTTTTAAATTAAATTCTGTTCGGTGTTGGTCGGACAAAAGAAGATATTTAAAGATTTCACCTCCGACTCTGGAAACTTGTGATGGACATTTTCACTGTTGCTTGATATTTTACAGCATAAACGATTTATTGATTAACCAAAAAAACAGTCATTACATAATAGGGCTGCAGCTATCGATTCTTTTTGCAATCGATTAATCTAGCACTTTATCGATCGATTAATCGAGTAATCGGATTTTTTTTTTTTTTTTACATTTTTAAACAACCAAAACAAATAATGCATAACAAAAATGATGTGGCTGTAAAATGATCAAGCATTTCTCAAAAAAACAGAGGTATTCATTCCAACTCCAACATTTGGCTCCAAACCTAAGCCCATTTATTAAGTGCCAGTGCCAATAATTAAACAACAATACAGTTAAATCAACGTATTGTAAAGCATGTATAACATGTAAAACTGTGAATACAAACTTAAATAGTAAAGGCCATTTGGCCTTGGTTTTGTTTTCTTCATACAACTTTCCCAAAAAAGGATTGTGCCTTCTGCAAATTACCCACCTGAGAACAAAGAATGAATATAAAATATCAAGCCAAACAGGTACACAATGTGTACAGTTTATAAAAAATAAATGTAAATAAAACAATTATAAATAAATTAAATAAATAAATTTATAAATAAGACTTTTTCAGTCTTCAGTCCCCAAATCCATGATAACCACACTAATCCGCCATTCACAAGGAGGCAAATACACTGTGTGGGAAGACTAGGGTCCTACCTACTCCACACTATACGTGTCCTCCTGGAACCGAAACTTATCCTGAACTGTCAGGAATCATTTCAAAGTGACACAGACACATTGGATGAGGCGGTGTAATGCACTCAAACAGAGTTTATAATCACAAAACAGCCAATGTAGCACGTAATTCATGGTCACGTCTGTATAAAGTGATGTTTATTTTTGCTCTTCTTCGGCGGCTGTTTCAGTAAGTTTTGGGCGCAAAGTGATGAGACATATACCGGTGAAATGTGTAGAGTTCCAGCTTTCATATGGCATACTGTATGTAGCATTAGCATGAAGTAGCATAATCGCTAACGCCGATTTTTCGGACATGCGCCATTAGCGTGTTTTTTCTACGTGCTCCTTTAGGTGGCTTGGTGTCGGAATTGAGTTTCGATTAGGTGAAATGATTATCATGAGCGTTTAGCCGAGCTTGTTCCCGTTAAGTTGGTGTGCTGCATTAATACGTTGCTACATGGTTAGCATGCTCTTATAGGGTGTATAATGCAACATGCGCAGCTCGGGTTGAAGAGGTTAAAAACATCAAAGCTAAACATCAAATCTCGTCAAACCGCATCACATCACTACAAATACAGAGATAAATTCAAAATGTATGACGCGCTGGTGTGCTTCCTGAACAACGGTCCGTGTGGAACAATCAGATCCCTGCGCGTATAGTGCGCGTCCTAGGAATTTAACGAGGCTTCGAGGCAGAGTTTTTGCCTCGAGGAATTTTTATAATCGAGTTAATCGAGTAACTCGATGAATCGTTTCAGCCCTATTACATAATCAATAATGAGAAAATAAATTGGTTTGAACCCAAAATATGTAGTAAAAACAGATTAGATAACTTTAAATCTACTGTACTGACACACAGTCTGTCCATCCCATAATATAGAAGAAGTATTTAGAAGATTTCACTTTTGGCTCTGAGAACTTGTGATGGACTTTTTTCACCATTTTCTGATTTTTAACAGCGTAAATGATTTATTGATTAGCCAAAAAATAATCACTACATTATCAATAATGACAAGAAAAATCAGTTTGAGCCATAAATATGCAGTAAAATACAGATTATATTACATTAACTCTACTGTACTGACACACAGTCTGTCCATCCCATAATATATAAAGAAATGTGATGATTTCACGTTTGACTCTGAGAACTTGTGAAGAACATTTTTCACAATTTTCCCACTTTTTAAAATAAATAAATGGTTAATCAATTCATCAAATAATAATTAACAATGAAAAGAATCATTAATTTCATCCTAAATATAAAGTAGAACTACAGATTATATTATATTAACTCCACTGTACTGACACACAGTCTGTCCATCCCATAATATAGAAGAAGACATTTAAAGATTTCACCTTTCGGCTCTGAGAACTTGTGATGGACATTTTTCATAATTTCCTCACTTTTTAAAATAAGTAAATGTAAATCAATTAATCAAAAAAGAATAAATAATGAGGAGAAGAATTAATTTCAGTGTTGAATATAAAGTATAACTCCAGATTAGATCAGATGAACTCTACTGTACTGACCACAGTCTGTTGGTCCATCACATCAGCAGCATCAAACCAACATCTGCAGGTGGAAACAGCTGCTGGTTGTATTGAGTGATTGACTGATGGATGGACCAATCAGGACACACAGACGGCCTCCCAGTCTCCATCATGGTCCTGATGGTGTCGGCCTCATCCTGACCAGTTGTAGTAACACAGAGCTGAACAGGACACACTGTCCTGGCTGAGCAGCTGGAGTCTAGAGACTCATCCTGGACTGAAACGCTCCTTCAGTGAAGCTTCTAGAGCAGCTTCAGGACAGTCGAGTCTGTAGTTTCTCACAGGAGGAGGATGTTGTTGGACTGATCCACTGGCTGCAGGGTCTCAGTGGGTCTAATGTTCAGTCCAGGATCAGGTTTAATCCGCTGGTCAGGAC
>CAEMYA010001227.1:0-11826 GCA_903131615.1 Diplodus sargus
CTCACTGGGACTCTGCTGCTGGTTTTACTCTCATACTGCTCTCAGCTCTCTCTCTGTTCTCTCTATCTCTCAACATGTTTCAACATTAATGTGTTCTTGCTTCTGTTTCAACATTTTACAACAATAAAGATTTCATTACCTTTATTATAAATGTGACGTGTCTTTGACCTTCTTTTTCAACATATATGATATATGAGGAACATTTCTCAGATTAATGCACACAGTCACTTAAATAACAACTCCATTATTTACTTCTTATTTTTTAATTGTTTTAAGACTGTGGATATTCTTCTATCGTCTTTGTAGTTTGATCTATACGAATTTATTTGTATATTTTCAGCACCAACTTAATATGAGTTTTGGTTCATGATCCTTATTAATTTATTTTTTCATCTCATTTATTTATTTAAAGGACAGTGCACATTAATGAACATTTCTGTAAACGTGCCAGTGTTAATCCAGCAGGCTAATTTACAACTGTAGTCCTTTGGCAAGATGTTTAGCTCGGCACAGGGTGGCTAAAACAATAAAAACACATTAAAGAACACACACAGCAACAGATAATAACAGTATAACATGATGCCAAAAGACTGGCTCCATTAAACACGAAAACATATAAACATACATCCATTCATACAAACCACCATGGGTTACAGGACAGCTACAATAATACATAGCAACAGACAAACATGCATTCAGATTAAATACTATCAAAGATGTTCACATTTTTGATTGCTTAAAAGCCAGTCTTTAAGACGGTGGGTGAATGTATGGTGGGAGGTGCAATTTCTAATCTCCTGTATAAAAGTGCAGAGTGGTGGAGGAAACTTGCCACTGATAATCTTAAAAATTAGGCATGCGTCAGTGTGTTTTTAAATATTTTCCCAGCTGAGCAAGTTATATTTGTCCAGAATGTTACAGTGGTGGCAGAGCTTGGGTTTTCTCTCCCAAACTTTAAGTGCTTGTTTGTGAAGTGATAAGATAGGCCTTAATGTTGTGCTATTCACCTGAGTCCAGCTCATCATACAATACGTTAAGTGAGGAATGATCATAGCATTGATGTAGAGCTTTGCCACAGGTGTTGTCAAGCAGTTCCTTATACATATATTAAGTTGGCTAGATTGTATTGAGTTATTTGCATTACCTTTCTCACTTGGTTTCTGAAGGATAGAGTAGAGTCAAGGATAACACCTTTAAAACGTGTAACTGTTTGAATGACCTCCCCAGACACATAGACCTTGGGTTCACAGTGAGATACAGTGTTAGTCTTGCTAAAGAACATACAGACAGTCTTCTTTACATTGAGATACAACTGTGAGTAATCAAGCCATTTATTTACATCTACCATTGTATCACTGAATTTGGCAGCAGCTTGGGCTTTGGTTTGTGCATGGACATAAATTACTGTATCATCAGGATACATCTGAACCTCACATCCAGTGCAGACTGATGGCAGGTCATTTATATAAAGGCTGAACAGAATAGGGCCCAAGACAGATCCCTGGGGGACATCCAGTTCGTTCCTCAGGGGTGGTGACGTCTCACCATGGAAACTTACACACTGAACTCTATTTGACAAATATGATCTCATCCAGTCAATTACACTGGTTTAGAAATTAAAATAAGACATTTTGTGAATGAGTATTTGATGATTGACAGTGTTGAAAGCTTTTTTAAGATCGAAGAAAATTGCTCCAACTACGCCTCCTTTGTCCATTTTTGATTTGATGTTTTCCCCAAAGAAACAATTTGCTGTCTCAGTGGAGTGATTGGCTCTAAAGCCAAATTGCATGGGGGGAAGTGAAAAAGGACAACTGTTAAGATGCTCAGTCAATTGCTCAGCGACACATTTTTCAGAGAGCTTAAACATGACTGCTAAAATACTAATCGGCCTTCAGTTATTCATATCAGTTGTGTCCTCTGACTTATAGACTGGCACAACAATTTGTCTTTTGTCCTTTTTTGTGATGATAACAGATTTTTTTGGGCCAACCTTGATCAGGGTTGTTTCTGATGCTGCTCTGTGTCTTTATCTTGTCTTGAATTTAAAAGAATGTTCAAATCTGATGTGACACAGTATCAAGCTGAGGTCAAAGGTCAGAAGTTATTATGTTAACTGTACTAGTTTGGCTCCTCCTGTTCATATTGCAAATAAAATAATAGCATGGGATTATGATTGGATATAGATGGAAGGTGAAACACTGTGATCGAAAGTATGTAGTGTGTGTGTGTGTGTGTGTCCTCAGTGAAGTGTATCAGTCTCTGCAGTAGCTTCCAGCTGCAGCAGTCAGTTCGGTTTCTGTTCAGTCTGACTGAGGGAGGTTTTTGTACGACGGTTTTTCACTGTGTGAAAACCCACTGACTGTTGATGCTGTGATAACTCTGACAGTAGTAAACTGCTGCATCTTCAGCCTGAACTCCACTGATGGTCAGAGTGAAGGCAGAGTTTGATCCACTGCCTGTAAAACGACCTGGAATCCCTGATGCTCGATTGGTAGCCCAGTAAATGAGACGTTTAGGAGTTTCTCCATCTCTCTGTTGGTACCAGGCTAAACAGTGGTAGCTGTTCCAAACATAAACATCCTGACTGGTCCTACAGTTGATGGTGACGGAGCCTCCCAGAGCAGAGCTCACTGCTCCAGGCTGAGTCACTGTGATCTGACCTCTGGACTCTGAGGACACAGAGACAAAAACATAAAGCAGCGTCATGGTTTTGTGGGCTTCATTTCAGAGGGACGGATGTTGATAGAGGAGAGGAGTTTGATTCTCTGGACTTTACCTGTGAAGCAGCAGCAGAGGAGAGTCCAGATGAGGACGCAGATCAAAGTCATGTTTTTGATGAGGAGGATTTCTGTGTCTTCTGTTGTCATGAAGGACAGCTGTCAGTCATCCAGTGTTCAACTCTCAGGACTATAAACTCTCCCAGAGCACTGGAGCATGGTGCTGCTGATGCAAAGTGGCTCTCTATGGAAATGCTTCAGTCATGTCAACCTGGACCCTCCCCATGAGTTTTGTCTGATACATCCAAGAATAAACTTACAGATGGTGTTCCAGTGGTAGTCAGAAAAACACATTTGAATTCAAAAAGGTCAGGAACATCTAATAAATAACTTGCGTGAGGATTCAGTGCTGTAAAAAATATTTTATTTCCTGTGCTCTAAATTTGGACTGAGCTAAAGTTTGAACTGTAGCTGTTAGGGATCAACCGATATGGATTTTTTAGGGCCGATGCCGATTTTTTTTTCATCAGCCTTAGCCGGTGACGGATACGGCTGCTGATTTTCTTGAGCCGATATTTGGAGCCGATACTACTTTTGCTCCCTCAATTTACATCATAAAAATTACACATTGATGATAACATTGTTTCTCTTTTTGTCATATATCTGGCTGACCTCGCTGAATACCCTTTCACTGGGAACAGAGGAGGGGGGTGGACTGAGAAATTTTCTGGCCAGTGGTGCCAGAAGGTGCAAGTGGGAGGCATTTTGTTTCCACCATTCAAGTGGTTGGCCCATCTGTCTGTCGATCAACGGCTCCCGTAGGTATTGATCCAGCTGCTGAGTGAACTGCTGCTCCTCCTCATCATCAGTCTCCTCAGAGGTTGGTCCGTGTGCCCCCAGAAGGTTGGCATACATCTGGTCAAGCATCTCAGATGGACTAGCGTCTTCCTCCTCTTCTTCCTCCACCCTTTTCCGTTTTGGATCTGGGCCTTGATCTTCTGAGGAAGCCCTTTTCTGTTTCTCAGCCTCAGACAGAGTGGCATGCTCTTCCTTTATCCAGTTTTTTGCATTGCTCAGTGCCTCTGGTGACAAGGCATGACCCCTGTAACGAGGATCTAGCAGTGTTGCAGGGACCAAGCATTTGGTCCGGTCTGCTTTTTTGAACCTTACCTTTAAACTGTCCAGCATAGTGTCGCGGAGTGTTTTGATGCCCCTTGGTTTTGCACCCTCGACTTCAAGTATCATTTTTAGGACGGTGATGCTGGGAATTATGCGCGATATTGATGAGTCTAATCTGCTCATTTCCAGTGTTACCTGTTCAAGCAGACTCAGTGTGTCAATCAAACTGCCCACAAGAGTTCAGTGATCTGCTGTTAAGATTGGTGTCTTTCCATGTTCCCCTGCATATACAGTAAGTGCCCGCTTCTGGTCCAGCATGCTCTCCAACAAGAGTGGAGTTCCAGCGTGTTGGCCCCGACTGGATTATTGTGTGCTGGGGGAGGTCAAGATCTTTTTGAATGTCCTTCAAATGCTGTTTGGCCAGTATCGAATGGTTAAAATGGGTATAAGAAGACTTAAATTTTGCAACAATGTCCGTCACTGCTCGCTGGCTGTTGATCCCATCATTCACCACAAGCTGAAGTGTGTGAGCACTGCAGCTGAGATCTGGTACTTTGGTGAGCCTCATCCCTTTAACCATAGTGGCGCCGCAGTTACGAAGCACAAGCCCGACTCTCTCTGTGTCGATGTCCCAACGCCTCAGCAGACTGAGGAACACCTCGCTGATGTATTCACCTGTGTGAGAGCCATACATGACTTTGACATTGAGGACAACTTGTTTCCTTTCCCAGCCACTGGTAATGAAAGGACAGGTCAGGCTCATTAGGGATTCTGTGTCCCCAGACCAACAATCTGTTGTGAATGACAAATAGCAGCCTGCATTTTCTAACGTGACCATCTCCTTGATTTTGTTTGCTACGTTTGTGTGAACACCATCAAAGAGGTCAGTGCGATAGTACTTTTCTGTTTTGAGGGAGTATCTTGGTTCCAGAAATGCCACCAACCTTTTAAAACCAACACTGTAAATGGCTGATTGTCTGTGGCAATCATCTCGATTATGGCAAGATCAGCTTTTTTGGACCTGGTGTCAGAATTATTCCTTTGGCCATCAAACATCGGCACAAGATTAGGCTGTGTTGAACTTGCTGCAGAAGTAGAGGCTGCTGCTCTATCATCCTTTTCTTTTTGTGCTTCAGGTGGTGACGCTTCAGGTGGCTCCACATATTTGTTGTATTTTTTTTTCCTTTTTCAGCCCCCATGCTCACCAACAAATTGCAGAGGTTGCAGCGAGCCTTTCCAGGAGTAGGCTCTGTGAAATGCTGCCACAATGGATTGGTTTTCTGCTCTGCCATTTCTTTAAAAAGAATAAACAAAAGCACAGATCAGTGTCAATCTTGTGCAGTCATCTTACATTCATATCACCCACATTATGTGTGCATCATATGGATGGGTGCATATGGTTAACTGTGCAAGGGTAAAAGGCTTCCACATCTACAACACAGACTTGATGATGCATTGCTTGCTGACATGTTATAAGACAGATATAATCAGGTCTTTACAAAATGTCTTTTGTCAACACATTTAAATAATTTAAGAAAACAATAAATAAATAAGTAGCCATTGAAATAAAGTGCTTGATTTGTGATTTAAGACTGCCATGGTTTCAATTTTTCTACATAAAATTAAATGAGCATGTCTTAGGCTACTGTTCTACCTAATATGCAAAGACGACACACTAGTAGGTCTAAACGAAAATGTAAAAGAAGCTGCCAGAATGGCAATCCCAGAATATAAATTAGCAGAGGAAAATAACGTGATGTCAGATGTGTATTAAGCAACAAACTGTTCAAGTTTCTGTTCTAAATTGCATCAACGTTTACAGGAGTAAATATACAACCGAGTATAAAACTGTTTCTCAAAGTTTTAAAAGCTCTCCTTCAGTCGGCGCAGCACTCTCATATATCGCTGTGATGCTGACGTTGACTGAACAACTTAACCACCATTGAACTGGATTGCTAATGCTAATGTGCAAACGGCTCTAAACACTAGTAAGGCCATCACGGTGCACTTGTCTGGTACATGATAAACATTAACACAAATGAATATTCTACTACGTATAAAACATATCTCTCATCATTAAAGCTCTTCTTGAGGGGGGGTTGCGCTACGATATCAACGCAATGGCAAGGGAACCTCTGCCCCGCTTCAAGCAGGGAGAGAGGGAGAGAGAAACACACACACACCTCCAGCCAGGTGGTCGCTAAATAAAACCGCTACAACACCACGGAACCACGCACCCATGGAACAACGTCGAGTTACGGCCCTCAGCCCATGGCTGTGTCCTGTGTGTAGTGGGTGTGTCTGTGTGTTGCAGGTTGCAGTGGACGGCTGATTGGGAGCACCTGGGCCTGGCTCTGCAGCTGATTTAAGCCGGCTGATTTAAGTCCTCTCTCTCTCTTTCCTCAGGATCGACACCCTGTTGCTGCTGCTGTTTTGTTTGTTTTGTTCTATTCTGTTATTTTCTGCACCCGACAACATGCACCTCACATTTGACATCACATACAAGCACCTTCTTACACAACTGATATACACTTCCATGGTACATTTAACTTGTGTTTATAATCAATAAACATAACTCTTTTGTCAATTCATCAATTATCCGTATTTTGTTGCGGCCTCGGAGCCAGTCGTAACAGTCGGCATTACTTAATCCTATGACCAGTGTTCGGAACAGCTACCGTACGAATACATATAGCCACAATGGAAAGCAGTTTTATAGACGAGGCATTCGGCACTCCTCTTTAACATCTGGACCCACAAACTTGCTTAACTATAGTTTCAAGCAAAACACATATAGAGCATGCATTTGGCATTCGTGCTTCCACTTTCAAAGTGTATGGCAACATTTCAGCCAAGTTAAACAGTTAAAAGTGTTTTGAAATGCTTTGAAAGTTTAAAACTTTCCGTTGTGTTGAGGAGCAGGCTTCCAGCACTCTCCTGGTGGGGGAGGGGCTATGCATGGTCTGCACGTGCACTGCAGCGTCTCCAGCAACACGGAGCTGCCTGTGGACGCCTGTCTGTAAATAATGCCGGATCAGCGAACGCAGCAGCCCGCATCGGCTAATGCCGATACACATAAATCGGCCGATGATATCAGCCGGCCCGTCTAACTTTTATTCATTTGGAGAGAAAGTGAAGTTTTGTTTCTTTGAAGGGACGTGCATCAGACTGACATGAAACCAACATGAACGTGACGGAGTCTTTATGGATGTAAATGACTGTTTTTGTCATTCAATCAATTATTTCGCTTATTGATTTTAATTTGACATTGTTGGAGATGAAGATATCATTTTGTCTTTGGTCCTTTTTTATGAACATAGCTGACATTTACATTTTCTTCACTGAACATAATTGTATTTATTTAAGATAATATCAGTTATGATTTGAGGATAACAGCTTTTTTTGACTCAAACTTGATCAGGATTGTTTCTGATGCTGCTCTGTGTCTTCATGTTGTCTAAAATAAAGAAATTATCTAATCCAATGTGATACAGTATCAAGCTGAGGTCAAAGGTCAGAAGTGTTTTCATTAACTGTCCTAGTTTGGATCCTCTTGATTATATGGCAAATCAAGTAAAAGCAAGGGATTATGACACTGTGATGGACAATATGTAGTGTGTGTGTGTGTGTGTGTGTGTGTGTGTGTGTGTCCTCAGTGAAGTGTATCAGTCTCTGCAGTAGCTTCCAGCTGCAGCAGTCACTTCAGTTTCTGTTCAGTCTGACTGAGGGAGGTTTTTGTACGACGGTTTTTCACTGTGTGAACACATACTGACTGTTAGGATAGTGGAAGCTCTGACAGTAGTAAACTGCTGCATCTTCAGCCTGAACTCCACTGATGGTCAGAGTGAAGGCAGAGTTTGATCCACTGCCTGTAAAACGACCTGGAATCCCTGATGCTCGAGTGCTAGCAGTGTGAATGAGAAGTTTAGGAGTTTCTCCATCCCTCTGTTGGTACCAGGCTAAATAGCTCCCGCCATGAACATTCTGACTGGTCCGACAGTTGATGGTGACGGAGCCTCCCAGAGCAGAGCTCACTGCTCCAGGCTGAGTCACTGTGATCTGACCTCTGGACTCTGAGGACACAGAGACAAAAACATAAAGCAGCGTCATGGTTTTGTGGGCTTCATTTCAGAGGGACGGATGTTGATAGAGGAGAGGAGTTTGATTCTCTGGACTTTACCTGTGAAGCAGCAGCAGAGGAGAGTCCAGATGAGGACGCAGATCAAAGTCATGTTTTTGATGAGGAGGATTTCTGTGTCTTCTGTTGTCATGAAGGACAGCTGTCAGTCATCCAGTGTTCAACTCTCAGGACTATAAACTCTCCCAGAGCACTGGAGCGTGGTGCTGCTGATGCAAAGTGGCTCTCTATGGAAATGTTTAATTTATGTCAGCCTGGACCCTCCCCATCAGTTTTGTCTGTTACATCCAAGAATAAACTTACGGATGGGTGGTATTCAGAAAAACAAATTCAAAATTCATAGAGGTTAGGAACATCTTAATCACTTACTTGCATAAGTATTTAGTGCCATATAAAATATCTTATTTTCTGTGCTCTGAGTTTGGACTGAGCTGAAGTCTGAACTGTAGCTGTCCACATCATATCATGTTGTTGCTGATGCCAAACCATTTCCTGCACTACTGCTCAAATATCAGGTTCACAGTCTCCATCCTAATCCTTCATGTTCACATCAATCCATCATTTCTTCAGGGTTCAGAGTTTCCAAGGTACTTTTCCGAACTGAAACATTGTCTTTATTGTACCACTGTCTACCTGTGCCTGAAGAATTCTTGTCTCTTTAATTTTTAAATAGCGGTTGGTATTGATTTTCCTCATCTAGCGTACTTGCCACAAGGAACTATTTGTGAGGCTCACCGGTGTCCCCAAAAGTGGCTGACCTCTACATGGAAGAAATTGAGAGCAGAGCCTTGATTACCTTCACAGGAACTGCTTCTGGCCACTGGTTCAGATACGTGGATGACAATTGGGTCAAAATCAGAACAAGGGAATAGGAACCTTTCCAGAACATATAAATGCTGTGGACAATAACATTAAGATCAAACAGGAAGATGTCAGAGGAGACAGTCTGTCCTACTTGGACTGTGCAGTACACAGTGAAGAAGACAGATGTATCAACATTGATGCGTACATAAATCCTACAGACACAGATCACTAATTGCTGTCATAGTAATGAAGTTTATGCTGTTGAATGCAGCCAAGACTACACAGATTTATACATTGGGGAGACAAAACAGCCTCTCTATAAACAAATGACACAACACAGGAGGGCCAACTGCTCAGGTCAAGACCCTTCTGTCCACTTACATCTGAAGTAGAAAAATCATTCCTTTGAGGACAACAATGTAAACATCTTGTCCAGAGAGGACAGATGGTTTTAAGAGGAGTGAAATAATCCATCTACGTCAAACTGGAACTACCATCTATGAACAGAGGAGGTGGCCTAAGACATTTCTTATGACCCACCTACAATGCTGTACTGAGTTCCCTCACTGGACAGCTTAACAACCGTTCACACCTGAGCTCACCTAGTCCTGACGACCCACATGAAGGCCGCTTGGGTCAACAACCCACAAGTGGCCCAAACGACTCTGAAACTCTGAGCTCACACGTGTCCTTAACAACTTTGTAAAGACACTCCCACACAGAGTTTAGAACCCTGCAACTCTCCTCCAGTTAGTCAGAACTGAAGAAGCTTCTTGGATGAGAGGTGAAACATCTTCAACAAACTGAAACAAGTATAGTGGCCCAAAATACAGAACTTAGATATACCATGATCTAAATGACTGAGAACTGTCATCAACTGTTAGTTAAGCATTTTAAAGTTTTGGTGTCATGCTTTCTACTACATTTCATCTCATAGCAGATTATGGCATTTCTGTTCAAATATTCATGGCTGCTTGGTTAGTGAGCCTGCTTTGGTGAAATAGTGTCTATGTTTTTTGGGATGCCTGGCCCTCTTATTTTGTGGAGGAATTACCTGCTGCTGCTCAGGACAGATGTTCATTTATTACAAAATCTTCCTGCAGATTTGATGCACAAAAGACTTTTTGTCAAGACTTCATCAGAACATATCGTCTGTTGATCTATTCAATCTTCAGTCTATAATGACCTATTATCTTCATTCAATTTGGTTTGATGAATGCACATATTTGGTTGATAATGAGCGTAAGTGATAATACTCGTGTGTGTGTGTGTGTGTGTGTGTGTGTGTGTGTGTGTCCTCAGTGAAGTGCATCAGTCTCTGCAGTAGCTTCCAGCTGCAGCAGTCACTTCAGTTTTTGTTCAGTCTGACTGAGGGAGGTTTTTGTACGACGGTTTTTCACTGTGTGAACACAGCTTGGCTGTTAATGTCATGTCGACTCTGACAGTAGTAAACTGCTGCATCTTCAGCCTGAACTCCACTGATGGTCAGAGTGAAGACAGAGTTTGATCCACTGCCTGTAAAACGACCTGGAATCCCTGATGCTCGAGAGCTAGCATAGTAAATGAGACGTTTAGGAGTTTCTCCATCTCTGTGTTGGTACCAGGCTAAAAGGTGGTAGCTGCTCCAAAAAAGAACATTCTGACTGGTCCTACAGTTGATGGTGACGGAGCCTCCCAGAGCAGAGCTCACTGCTCCAGGCTGAGTCACTGTGATCTGACCTCTGGACTCTGAGGACACAGAGACAAAAACATAAAGCAGCGTCATGGTTTTGTGGGCTTCATTTCAGAGGGACGGATGTTGATAGAGGAGAGGAGTTTGATTCTCTGGATTTTACCTGTGAAGCAGCAGCAGAGCAGAGTCCAGATGAGGACGCAGATCAAAGTCATGTTTTTGATGAGGAGGATTTCTGTGTCTTCTGTTGTCATGAAGGACAGCTGTCAGTCATCCAGTGTTCAACTCTCAGGACTATAAACTCTCCCAGAGCACTGGAGCATGGTGCTGCTGATGCAAAGTGGCTCTCTATGGAAATGCTCTGACTGACTCCAACAGGGACTTGGATTACTCTCATCATGCTGGTTATCAATCGATCACCCAGATTATTGATCAGGTTATTTCCAATATAAAAAATTCTTGGAGTTTGGCTTTCTGCTGGTTGAAAATGTGTTTCACAATGTCATCTGTCTTGTTTAAAGAAATGAAGACCAATTTAAGTTTAACTAAAAATGAAAATATATCAAATAAAAACATACATTCTGTAAATCTGTGGCTTTGTGTTGTTGTCACTTTTTATATCAGCTGATAATATTTTACAATCAGAGACTAATTGTGTTGAGTGTGTTTGTGTCAAAGTCAGAGAGCCGTGTCTCTCTACAGTCAGAGGTTTTTGTACCGCGGCTCAATGAGTATGTATCACTGTGTTCGGTGGAGGAACCAGACTGGATGTTGGAAGTAAGTCAAATGTTTCAATGTTTCTGTTATTTCAAGCTCTATTATTTCTTTCTTTCTTCATATTACATAAACAATAGTCAGTTTTTATCATTAATGTTTCATTTTTGCAGAAGTATTTTGCAGTAAGACACAAAGTTTGCTTCAGAAATGTGAATTCTAAAAATGATTGCAATAAATATAAAATATTAAGACAGTAGATAAAGCATTATTTCATGCTTTTATAGTAAAGTTTTATCTTGAGGGCTTGTAGGTTTAGTTCAGTGTGTCAAAGTCAGAGAGCCGTGTCTCTCTACAGTCAGAGGTTTTTGTACGTCGGCTCAATGAGTTTGTATCACTGTGGTGGACTTTTGGTGGAGGAACCAGACTGGATGTTGGAAGTAAGTTTCTGCAAAAATCCTTTGTAAAATACTGTGAAGTCATTTTTCATGTCAGGTTTCTGATGTCTAAGGCAGATAAATATATCTTGTTTGAATTCCAACACTTTTAGTCTTCATGTTTTAATTCTCCTCCTTTATCATGGAGGCTAACTCAGAGCAGCTTTACTAAACATTTCTTTACACATTCCTGTCAAAGTGACATTTAAACAGCCTGAAGTG
>CAEMYA010001229.1:1008-29198 GCA_903131615.1 Diplodus sargus
CCTTTTTTTTTTTTTTTGTTTGATAGCAGGCTCTGAAAACGCAGCCCTCCCGTTTTCATGTGGACGGCGAATCCACATACTTTCCAAAACGATGACGTCATCGCCCCACCCCTCGACCTCTTGCCTCTGACCTCTGAGGGAGCATGCGCATTAAGCTTGCGCGCTGTAAACAAACAGACAGTAGACGGAGAAACCGAACACAACAAGAAGAAGATGAAAATGGCGAGTGCAAGAAAACCAGAACTGTTTGTGTGGACCGATAATGAGGTCGAACTGCTGCTGCGACTCACACTCAACTACAAGGAGAGTAAGTTGCAAGAAAGCTCAATCCGCGGGGACGCAAATACTCTTAAAACAATGCCGAGGAAGACGGAGAAAAAAAGATTGTTTTCGCCCGCGTGAACGGGGCCTTAGTAGCCATTGTGAGCCAATAAATCCGTAAATGCTAACGGTCCTGTAGTGTGCTGCTCACCTCCGCTCATTTGGATTGTGCAACTGCAGTGGGTGATTTATTAATACGTAGTAAGAAGCTAAGACTACCGTTTAAAAGCACACACCATGTTGAACTCTTTATTAACAGAAAGTAGGCAGATTTTGTATCAAAACAGGCTTTTATATAACAAAAAAAAGACATTCTATGCAACAATTTATGCTCAGCAGCCGTGGGCACCCCCATATAGTCAGAATGGTACGGTCTTGTTTACATAACAACATTTTCAGACCATTCCACTACGAGGTTCATAGTCGAATCAGACCTCTCTGAATCGAATAGTCGACTATTGGAGGTCAGCCCTGGTGATTATGTAATTATGTAATTTAGCGCGAAAAACGTAACTCTGTCACTTTCCAGGATGTTTGGTGGGTCAGGATCTCACATTATAACAGCATCCACATGACTATAAACTGTCTGCGGGTTTAGATTGACGGGGGAACACCTGGGGAAACACAGACGTCATCATCATGATACGTCACGCCTCTTTAGGAGCCGCAGCGCCGGCTTTCTGTGTGAATTACACACGTGAAGGCGGAGAGGCTTCGCTCTGTGTGAATCAACATCGGCGGAGAATTGCAGAACCACCACTCCGGAGATAATGCGGAGAGGCTGTTTAAAAAGGGCTATGGACAGATGAGAGACCAGCAGGTGAGAGACAGACAGGTGAGACAGACAGGTATAGAGACAGACAGGTGAGAGACAGACAGGTATAGAGACAGATAGGTGAGAGACAGACAGGTGAGAGACAGACAGGTGAGACAGACAGGTATAGAGACAGACAGGTATAGAGACAGAAAGGTATAGAGACAGACAGGTGAGAGACAGACAGGTATAGAGACAGACATGTATAGAGACAGACAGGTGAGAGACAGACAGGTATAGAGACAGACAGGTATAGAGACAGACAGGTGAGAGACAGACAGGTATTTACCCCAGTCCGTCACCAGAGGTTCCTTCAGGCTGGCGTGCTCCACCACACAGGAGATCTTCTCTCCAGACCTTCAACACAAACCAACACATCAGTACATCAGTACACACTCAGACTGGACCTGACTGGACCTCTCTGGACCTGACTGGACCATGAGATAAACCTGGACCTGGAGGTGGACTCACCTGGGCGTGTACTCCAGGTGAGAGTGGATCTGGTAGTACCAATCACCGTCTGCCAGCTCATCAGTGGAAGTGACATCAGAGGTGACTTCCTGTCCGTCTCTGGTCCAGCTCACTTTGATCAGTTTGGGGTAGAAGTCGAAGACGCTGCAGACCAACATGGACCGATGTTTCCCACCAGAGGGCGCCACAGACTGAAGCCTGACGTACGGCTTCACTGTAACACAGTGACATCATCATGGTGATCATCATCATCATTATCATCATCATCAATATGATCATCATCATCATCATTATCATCATCATCATCATCATCATCATCATCATTATCCTCATCTTCATCGCCACCACCACCACCATCATCATCATCATTATCATCGTCACCATCATCATCTTCATCATCACTATCATCATCATCACCATCATCAATATTATCATCATCATCATCATCATCATCATCATCATCACCATCATCATTTAGATTAAAGTTCTCCGTCGCTATGACAGATTTCCGTCATTCAAACTTCACTGAGGTGATTTAAGAGATCGATGTAGATCAGAGGAGAACAAGTGTTGGCTGATCGTTATTGACAGATTGTCACACTCTGCAGCCAATGGTATCGTTAACAGCGTGTGCTGCCTGACCAATGACAGTGTAGTGACCCACACAGGGCGGGATCTAAACACGGAGCAGCGCTAAAGTTTAGCTGCTACGTTACCAGTTAGCTCTTTAGTCAACACGTGAGAACTCGTCTGACACAGAGAGTCTCCTGTATGTGTGAAATAACAACTATAGTCTGGACTTTGTCTGCAGTGTATCTGTGTAAATATGGAGTAAGATAGCTATCAAAAAGACGTGTGCATGATTCTCACATTCCTATTCATAATGTTGAACATTTGTGTGCAAATAAAATTGTTGTACACAAAATTCTACTGTCACATACGCGAGTCTGAGAAATGATTTGGGTTAGGATTGTTTTTATGTGAGTATGAATCTAAAAGCTGTGAGTGCAAAGTCTTGTGAGGACGACTCTAATTTCTACAACTACAAAGTCTTCACTGTGAACATGAATCCAAGTTTTTGGGTACGAGTAGAAAAGAGTTGAAATGACGTCACGCAGGTCACAGGGGAAAATAATCGAACCCCGATTACTCCAAACGTTGCTCTGTACCTGTCCTCTGTGAGGGGGGTCGAGAGGCGAGCTGCCGGAATCTGACGGCACTGAGACCCCCAAGCAGAGAGAGATTTACTGATACTGTAGCAGAACCACAAGGTCCAAAAGACTGAAACCCTCCAGTGAAGGAAAAGATGGACAGAAGAGGAAGAAAAACGTGAAGAATATACAGGTACAGTAACGTCAATGTGATGAAGCGAAAGGAAATTAATAGTTTAATGATCGTTGTTGCCGTTGTTGGAGCAGAGTGTTAGCTTGCTATCTTACTTCGGATGATAGCAGCATTGTTTAATAATCAATAAATATCTGAGTCGACGTGTGTTAATATTACTCCACCTTAAATTCATCAGGGACGTTTGGAAAGTTAACGTTAGGCCTGTTCAGGTGTTATTTTACAGGTGTCTTTCCTGCTTGTATGTCACATAGAATGCTATTAGTTTTCCATCCCCTTTGTGACAGTGTGGTTGTAAGCTTTTGGTTTATTGTGTCACAGTTTATGTTTGTTAAAGTTTACATCAGTGTTAAAGTGTATTTTCGTTAATACTCCACAACTTAGCTTTCCCATATCATTTATATGCATTTTTTTTATTAAACTGTAACATGCAGTGGTCACATATACTTCTCTTCTCTCTTCAGATCAGGCTTAGGGAGTAACGCACTACATGTAACGGCGTTACGTAATTAGGAAAAAAAAAAAACTGTAACTGTATTCCGTTACAGTTACAGAAAAAAAAAAGACATAATCAGATTACAGATACATCTGGAAAAAATTGGGATTATTAGTTGGATTACAATTAAAATATTTGATGATGAATGAATGTGAAAGAATGAATTAATCTCACACTTGCCAATGCAGCAATGCTGTATGCATATGCGCACATTACTACAGTTCACGACAAGTCAGTCACATTGACGCTCTGCTCTCCAGTGAAGCCAGACGGCTCATTATGGCCTCGAGCGCTAGAGAAAAAAATGCTTTCACTGCGTAGAAATTTCGCCATTACTTTGTTTCTAAAGAAGAAAGGGGGAACAACATCACTGTACAGTGCAAGCCAGCTGTGCACACACTGTCATCGTCCAAGGACTCCACATCTAATTTAAAGAAACATTTAATGGTAAGAGAAACTGCGAACGTTAGCTAGCTACACAGAAATTCTGTTAGCTAAAGTTAACATTAGTTAGCCTGCTAACCAGGCTCGGGCTGTCAGTGTTACTACTACTGCTGCTGCTACTACGACTATTTTGGGTCTGTGGTGCTGCTGGCGACCGGGATGTTAGTGTTTAGGTTTTTTGGTCGTTTTGAAGTTTGAGCATGACGTTCAAATGTGAATACCGTAACATCATTTAGCTAAATGATCACAGAAGTTTTTATTTCTGATATAATTTAACATGCTGTAGTACGAAGGCTCGTTTTGGTTCGCTCCCGTTTGCCCTGTTAAAATGAAGACATTACATTGTTAATACAAACTCAAGACTTCCTGTGTCCGTCTCAAATTAAAAGTCCTCTAGCATAAATAACTCAGTAAGCTTTTATTGTGAAACATTTGCACGGACTTCATCGTGGAAACCTTGTTGACTTGTGAGGCCCCATAGGTAGTTACTGCCACCTTGTGGGGCTTGTATGTTACAAAATTGCCTGAAACACCTGCAGTGACTGAAATGGGTCACTAACACACATCTTATGGATATTTCTTCTTTCTTGTCTTTATTAGCATTTGTACTGAGGTAATCCAAAAGTAGCTTAAAGTAATCAAGTTACATTACTTTAATATTGTGGTACTTGGATTACGTTAGTGACTACATTTTTTAACAGGTAATTAGTAACTAATTACCTGTTAATGTAGTCCGATACATTTTTACATTAAAAATGTATCGGACTACATTTTTAATGTAACCCTCCCAACCCTGCTCTTCAGATGCACTTTAACATATTTCACCAGCAGCCCAGTGACACAGCATCAGGTGCTGCTGTCTCTACCTCAGCAGCAGCCCAGTGACACAGCATCAGGTGCTGCTGTCTCTACCTCAGCACAGCAGAGAGACACAGCATCAGGTGCTGCTGTCTCTACCTCAGCACAGCAGAGAGACACAGCATCAGGTGCTGCTGTCTCTACCTCACCAGCAGCCCAGTGACACAGCATCAGGACTAAAGGCACCAACAGACCTGCTGACTGGACATCTCTGCTAACGGACAAAGTAAGATGAGACTTAGTTCACAGAGGACTAACTCTCTCAGAGGACCAGTTCAAATAAAAAGCAGTTACACATTTCCCAAAAACAAAGATGGGAGAGTGTCAACATGACTTTTGTAACAGAGTCTTAGTCAATGCTGAACAAATCAAAAAATCTGGCTGATATACTCAAACAGAAATGATAGCTTGCACTGCTTCTGCTGCTTAATGTTTTCTCCAAAAGAATACAGACTTAATAAGGAAGGACTAAAGGACTGGAACAATGCAGCCACTTGCTGAAGGTTCATGAGGACAGCCAGGAGCACAATACCCACGTGGCAACATGGAAGGAGTTGGAGGTCGTTTTGCAAAGCGGCTGACAATAGATAAGCCAGAGATGGCACTCTGAGGCTGGGAGATAATATGTTTGCGCAATGCCTAATTTATATTGTATTTATCACTTGTTTCTTTCTTCAGTTTTTATTTGGTGTGATATTGTGACTTAAAAGAAATAAAATCATGCAGTGATGCAGTTTCTGTGTGAGTGTATGGACATTGATAGGTAAAGTCAATAACGTGTGTATCCAATATTTATTTCATAAAATTGCACTATTCAAGTTCATGGACTTACAGACTTTCTGCTGGTAAGCTAAATTGACATAAATCTGTCCATCGTTTAAGTATGGTTTCTTTTCCTCTTTGCTAACCCTCCTCTCGGTCATGTGCATTTGTCTACAAGGAAGCTGGAGGGAAACCAATCAGTGGATCGATGGATTATCATACACACATTATGACTTGTATATTTGCGTAGTCTTATCTGTCATAAACAAGAGATTACGGGTTACGGAGCACTTCTGTGACGTGATGCTGCAGAGACGAGAGCTGACACCGGGTTGGAGGCTCCATTCTCCATGTAACAAGTCACAAGTCGTTTATTTAACCAGCACTGTTATTCTGAAGCTGTTTAATGAAGGCAAACAAATGAACCATAAAGCAAATGTCCCGCATAGTTCATTTTTAGCCTCTTTCCATCTGTGCTCCTCTGATCAGAGCGGCGTCCCCAGCAACTATCTGTTATGCAGAAATTGACACAATTTATAATTCAATAAAAATCGTATTTTGATCAACATTATGTCTCAAAGTAATTATTTCATATTTTGCAGGTCAGTGTTAATTAACTAGCACAAGCAAACTTCTAATGCTACAGCAAGATTAGCACTAACTTAGCGTCACCGGCATGTTGTTAGCTTGCAAGCTAAAGCAGTAAGTCTGTAAGTCCATGAACTGCATATTATCTTAAATAGTACAGTTTGATGAAATAAATATTGGATATACATGCTATTGACTTTACCTGTGATGCTTCACCTAAGCTGGCAGCTCGACCTGGTCCACTACTTGGGGCTGCTGTCAGCCAATTTTGGCTTTGGCGCATGCGCGTTTGGAGTAATCGGGGTTCGATTATTTTCCCCTGTGACCTGCCTGTGACCTACGTGACGTCATTTCAACAATTTTCTACTCTCAACTTGAACTATGTTCACAGTGAAGACTTCGTAGTCGTAGAAATTAGAGTCGTCCTCACAAGACTTTGCACTCACGGCTTTTAGATTCATCCTAAAACAATCCTAACCCAAATAATTTATCAGTCTCGCGTATGTGACAGTAGAATTTTGTGTACAACAATTTTATTTTCACACAAATGTTTAACATTACGAATAGGAATATGAGAATCATGCACACGTCTTTTTGACAGCTATCTTACTCCATGTGTAAACGGCTTCATTCAGCGTCTCTCCCTCCTCTGACACCGTGAGTTACCATGGTTACAGGAACGCCCTGAAACTTTATAATGATCAATAAGAAGTTTTTGGTTAGTTCGACTGTACAAATGTAGCCTGATTGTAGCTCAGTGCTGAAATCTTGTATTATAACATATAGAACAGATGTAAAGCCTCAGAGCTTCTTTGATTATTAACAGCATGTTAGTGATGACAGAAAGGTGATAACTCGCCATCAGACTGACAAGACTGCAAAAGTTGCTGTTTGTATGATGTGTTTTTCTGTTAAACGATAAGAGGCTCACTTTAACAATAGTATTATTAATAATAATTATTAATGATAATGATGATGAGAAGAAGAAGTAGAAAAATAGCTTGCTGAAAAGTTCTCTAGATGGTTGATTATTTGAAAGAGATAATCTTGAGAGAAGCTTGGTAAAAAAAAGGCACCGTTTGATTTTATAGATTGAAAATTACATTGAAAAGACAAAAATCATTTTAAGTGTGAATAG
This sequence comes from Diplodus sargus, assembly GCA_903131615.1. Taxonomy (NCBI): domain Eukaryota; kingdom Metazoa; phylum Chordata; class Actinopteri; order Spariformes; family Sparidae; genus Diplodus; species Diplodus sargus. The sequence goes on from CAEMYA010001229.1 coordinate 8,245, forward strand.
AACAGCTGTTCAGATCATCCTCCTGTAAAACGCTGTTGGTCAAATATGTAAACGTGATGTCTGCATTAGAGAACATGGTGTGGGGTGAAGCTGTAACTCTTATCTTATCTCTTATCTCTTTAGCACATGTCAAGTAACGTGCCCTGTAACATGTTTCACAAATTGCACATTGGGAATATGACTTGGCTACAGCTCGAAAAAACATTTCAGTCCAAAGATTTTGTTTTTGCTTTAATCCATATCATCATCATCATCTTCATTATTATTATTATTATAATTTATTAAACCCAGAGGCTTGAATGTGTGCAGATAAAACCTGATGAGATGAAACATCATCACCTGATGATGAATAAAGCTGCAGTACCGTGTTTGACAATGCTGCTACACAAAGTTTAACATGTATCAGAAGTGAAGAAGCTGACAGCTGCCTGTGACTGCAGTCACTGTGATCATGGATCAATAAGTTAATCAATAAGATGATGATGTCATGTGTTGGATGTTACAACACAAACTCACCTGACTGAGTCAGAACACGTCTGGAGATAGCATCAACGTGGTTCTTACAGAATGTCCCCTTCAAAGCTCTCTGCTGAGCCAGTAGTACCTTGTCTTTGTTCCAGGCTGCTGCGTTCTTCACTCCAAGTTCAGTGAATCCAACAAACTCTCCAACGCTGCTGCTGAACCTGATGTCCTCCAACTTGTTGTAGATGTACGAGTCGATGTACTCGATGTCGCTCAGATCAGTGGAGTTAAACAGACAATGGAGCACTCTCAATTCCCTGAATCCATCTGAAGAACAAACAGAATCAGAGTGTATTGATCAGAGTATTGATGAGTGTATAGATTAGAGTGTATAGACCAGTATATTGATCAGAGATCAGAGAGTATTGATGAGTGTATTGATGAGTGTGTGTGGTCCTGTACCTGCTTTACAGAGGCTGATGAAGAGGAGGGAGAAGCTGAGGAAGGATGAAGCCATGTTCTGTTCCTGTGTTCACTTCACAAACACTGACACAGTCTGACTGAGAGCAGCTCTAAAAACACAGCACAGGGTCACATGACCTCATCATCAGCTGTTACCAGGCAGACTGCTCACTCTGGTCTCACTGACACCAACTGACTCACACACACACACACACACACACACACAGCTGCAGGAAGGTGAAAGAAGAGTTGACAGAAGCTGAAGTGTCAGCAGTGATGAAGGTGCAGAGATCTGGAGCCTGAACACAGACACAGAGAACACAGACAGAACTGATAACACGTGAAAAAGGCGAAGAAGAAAACTACGGCTGTTTTCAACTAAGGATTTTCATAGTTGAATCTGATTCGTCAGATTTTGCCGTAGTCAATCCGTGTACCCTTCGTTCTTTGGTTTTTCCATTTCAAAACCAAATTAAAATAACAGAAAAACAACAGAAAGTAGGCAGATTTTGTATCAAAATAGGCTTTTATATAACGAAAAAAATACATTCTATGTAACAATTTATGCTCAGCAGCCGTGGGCACCCCCATTTAGTCAGAATGGTACGGTCTTCTTTACATAACAACATTTTCGGACCATTCCACTACGAGGTTCATAGTCGAATCAGACCTCTCCGCAGTGTTAATTTTGTTGACGAAGACTATGACGAAAAGCATTCGTCAACAAACCTTTTTCACGGACGAAAACTAAATGAAAACTAAATAAAAAGTCTGATATGATGACAAAAACTGTGATGAAATATAACTGACACTTTAGTCAACGAATAAAAACGAGACAAAAATGTTCGGGAGGGACGAATGGCGAAGAGATCAAATCAGAGCAAATCTTTTGAGGGTAGGCTGACCGATGCAGAAGCAGCAGAGCCACTTTAAAAAGCCGCGGCAAGCTAAACAGGCAGCAGCATTTACACAGAAGGAGAACAAAGACGAGTTTGCAGAACTTCCCACAGTTTCGTGGACGTGTTCACAAGAGTTAGGCTGTTTACATGATATTTAGTTGGACAGCTTTGGCGGATTTCAGCTGACTTCGCTCGTTAGAAAGACGCTAGCGTTAACAATCTGCAGTGCACCCGGTCCGAGGGCACCGTCACACCTCATGACCAACAGAAATGTCAGAGCTAGAAAAACGAAGAATTGACATCTGGGCACAGCTCACATATGACAACCAGACCGTCTGCAAACCATGTGGAGCAAAAACACCAACGATACCAAACTGAGGCGACATTTACAGAGAGAGAGAGGACATCTTCAGTTGACACAAACTGATTGATTCATTGTTATTAATTACTTATTGACTGAGATTAATTGATTGTAATTATGATTGAGTCAATCATAGTTACAGTATTACCAACAGTATAGATTATAAGTAATTTGTTGTAAATATAGTTTTCCTTTATTGTTATTATTTTTTATTTCCAAACCCTTGCTTTGGCAATATGTACAGTGTTGCCTCATGCCAATAAAGCCATTTGAATTGAAATGAATTGAGAGAGCGAGATTTACCACTCACTTAAACTAGACTAAAAGACGTAAGACTAGAAAGGGGGGGGTCTTATGAGTCTAGAAACTCTTATGATATTTAGTCGACTAAAACTAGACTAAGACTAAAAGATTTCAGATGACTAAAATATGACTAAAACTAAATGGTGTGTTATTCAAAAGACTAAGACTAAATCAGAATTTGCTGTCAAAATTAACACTGCCTCTCCGAATTGAATCGTCGAATAGTCGACTATTGGATGTCAGCCCTAGTGAAAACAGAATCAGAAGTTTATATTAGAAGAAAGTTCTGAAAAAAATCACAAAGAAAATTAAATACAGACATTATATTCATGTTTTTGTATGTGATGTTGTTTAATAACAGTGTATTCTTCCTTCATGTCTGTTTTCAGTGTTAAATATAATATATATACATATATATACATATCAACAATATTTATACATAATTGGGATGTACATTAAAATGCTTGTGTTTTGACTCAATATTAACGATAAACCTTTTAAATTATATGATTAAGTATTTATTATCGATAGTCCACAACTGGCGTTGATGTATGACTTCAACTGTGCAACAGCAGTGACATCATTAACAGCACCTAAATAGTGTCTGGAAGTGCGTTTTTCTTTCTGCCGTTGAGCTCCCTGCATAGTCCACTATGTTGGACTCCCTATGTAGTGACTAGGGAGCAGGGAATGAGTGGGTGATTTCAGACACAGTCGGAGTTTGGGTTAAATTTGGCTGACAGGAGGACTCAAGATGGCGGCATAGAGAGTGGTTGACTTTTGTAGCTAATATGAGTATTGATGAGTATTTTCTGAGAAGCCAGGACAAACCCAAAAAAAAAAGGAAAATCATCCAACATGAACAGACCAGAAGCTACTGCAGGGGTTCTCAACCTTTTGCAAGTTGGGCCCCCCCAAAGCTGGTTCATTGCAGCTGTGGGCCGAGCCGATGCATGTCTCTCTCCCCGGGTCGGGAGAGTTATCATACCGTACAATACCAAATAATAGCCGGGCGTTTATTTGTTTCAATCACTTAACAGACCAGACAGCAATTTGGTACAGGCGTTTAATTCTTTCCTTACAAAAACGCGGGATGAAAGTGTCACAAACTTCTCCAGCTTCTCGGTGAATTCTCTGGCATCCTTCTGGGCAATATTTGTCTAAGTGAAGTTGTTACAGGGGAGGAAACGATTCAGCCAACCAGCACTCGCTGCAAACTCCTCACCTCTGCTGTCACTCACGGTGGAGGACATTTGTTTCTCCATCGCCCTGATCATTTTGCGGGACACTCTCTCATGTTGTGCCCGTTTGCTGATAACTCATCCCCGCATGTTTATCTCAGGCTCCTCGCTAGCCTTCTTCCTCCCTCCAGCAGGCAGCCTGACCTGCTGCTGTCCTCCTCAGACAGACACTGAAGCTCAGCTTCTCTCACTCTCTTCTGGTCGACAGAGAAACTTCTAGCAGCTGATTCTCCTGAGTTTTCCTATGCATACTTCAAGACAGAACGTTTGAATTTCAAGTCATACGTTTTATTGTTTTGCTGCACCGGAGCCACGGCGATCATCAATGTGATACTGAATGTCAGAAAGCAGCACAACACGTGAAAAAGGCGAAGAAGAAAAATGTGCAGTATCAGAGGTCAGTGGCGTCCCTATGCTGTTTTATTCGGGGCTAAAGCCCCAGATGTTTTTTAATTAGCACCGAATATTAATTTTCAAAATTCACGTCCTCAAAGGTTATCTTATGTTGTTGCTTCAATAAAACAATGTTTTGAACAAGATTGAGTAACAATAAATTGTTATTTAAAAAAAATAATAATCCACTACTACAGCATTGGCGCACAAGTGGTTAACACCTCCAGGTCGCACGTCATTCACCCAAGAGCTTCAGCGGTCAGGCGCGAATTGGCTTGACAACAACAAGCAAGTGTCACGAGATGTCACAACAAAGAAAGATTTCCATGTTTTTTCCCCCAAAGGTGGTCAGCAGTCAAAGAGGTAATGGGAATAGGGATTATGGAAAAATGTATAATTTCTAAATGAGTTTTGCAGCTGGAGCTAGAGGGGAGTAGCTAACGTTAGCTAGCTAGCTAGCTGGCTGATATTACACGGAAAAAACGATCTATTATTATTAGCATCTGTCTGTAAATGCAATTGTAGTGTGTGAGAATTGTGTTCCTAAAAATAATTAAGCTTGGGCTTCTTCTAGAGGGGAAAGTAGCTAACATTAACGTTAGGCTATAATGTTAAACCATCTTGTTTACATTTCTTTTTCATGCATAATAGCTAGTAGACAGGGATCCTGCACACCCTGCCTCTTCTACTGTAATGTGTTACATGGAAAAACAATGTGTTGTTACCTAGCTAGCTAATGTCAGTGGCTACTTACATGGGTGCAAACTAAATTCAAAATGGGTCATTCCTTTGATGATGTGTGATTATGGGATTGCATCGTTGTCACCTTTTTAATAAATAAATAAATTAGACTCTGCATTTATTTGGAACCGGCAGTTATTTATCAAAATATACACCTGCACCCAGCGTTTAAAGGGACCCTGCGGTTAATTAATACCTGTCTATTATTTGGTAATATACGGTACATTTACACCCTGCTCTGTAAGCCAGGGCGGGAACGGCGGCGGCCATGCGCATCCGCGATTCACTTGCAGCCTGGACGCGGAGTGGTGTGTGTCTCCTCTCTGCTCTGACTGCAGGCTGGGTCTGCTGCGCGAGGCTACTGAGAGACTGACCGCTTGTGAGTGCTTTTGGACGGGGGAGAGACTCACGGCAGCACCGGCTGCTCGTTGAGCACAGTGACTGCAGAGTGATACGTGCTTTCTAGTCAGAGTCTCCAAACACCACAAAAGTCCATACCCTAACCCCAATAACACCAGTAAAAGTTGCTAGATTTGTCACTACTCGCTTTTGACAAAAAAAGTTGCCAGGAGGATGATTTGTTTGTGTGTTATAATAGTCCAACCACTTGCATTTCGACATGGGGGGAATTTTCGTGTTTTCGGTTTTTTTTGTTTTTTTTCTGATATTTTTTTACCCCATCCTGTAGCCTACTCGCGCCCACCCGGGGAGGCGGGCCCCACCGGTTGAGAACCACTGAGCTACTGCTAGCTTGCCTGACCTTTCCCCAGTGGAAGAGGAGCAACAACCGCTGCTAGCTAACACTGAGGATATACTTGACCCGGCTTTTCGTCAAACTATTCAGGAAATAACGGCAAACATAATCAGGGTGATTGATGAAAAGCTGGGGTCACTATCCCAAACACTACAGGCCCACGCTCGGCAGCTGAAAAAAATTGAGGAAAGAACCACGAGGCAGAGAACAGGATCTCTGAGGCTGAACACACCTCAGAGGTGGCAGAGCAGCGGATTCAGGTGCTTGAAAACCAATTACAAAGCATGGCCAAGCATATTGATGTTCTCAAGAACAGAGGCAGGAGTAAAAACATACAGATTATTGGCTTACCAGAAGACCCTACAAAGTTTTTCGAGAGGCGGATATCCAACCTGCTCAGGCTGGAGACACAAGCCGGCCAGGTGAAAATTGAAAGAGCTCACCATACACTAGCTCCATGGAGACTTTTTTTCTTTCTCTTTTTTCTTTCTCTGTTCTGTTGGTCTGTTCGTCCTTGTTTAAGGGTGGATGTTTCTGTACAGCAACACATTCGGGGCCTTTAATTCAACTCAGTGTAAATTTAACCTGTTCGTCCTTGTGTGAGTTAGGGAATGCAGATAATACGGGGCTCACAGCTCCAAGGAACCTTGGAGTCAGCATTCAGCTGTGTGTGGGTCAAAGGTTAGCAGGAGACAAGGCCACTATAGGGACTTAAACGGAGCCTGACTCCTATGTCGGATGGAGGGAGATATCTAAACATGTACATCTCCAGAAAAGGATAGAGGGGTCATTTAGGTAATTTTGGAGTGTAAGACACGGAGTGACAGTAACAGATTTAGTCATTTATGGGAGATGAGCAGAGAGATAGGCCAACTCCTTTTTTTAGTTGATTAGACAGATGGACCCTCAACCCACCACAGTGACCAATCAGAAGTAGGCAGGTACAGCCCAAGGGACTTTAAGAAGGCTCACGAGTAGAGAATCAGGGGGTGGCATTTGGTAGATCTCCTGAGATCGAGAGTTCGATAGGACTTCTGATAGAGCAGAGCCATTTGGCATTACCTTCGCCACAGATTTGGGAACTCCAGAGGGCAGCCGCACTCTGAATTCAGATGCTGGCTAGAAGAACTGTTTCAATAAAGACTGCTCTTTCCTCCACCCAAGCCATGCCTCCGCAGAATGCTTTTATCGTCAAACTACACGCCGACACCTTTGAGGAAAGAGCCCAGAAACTACAGGTGGCGTTGTCGGCAGGATAGCTATTGACAAATCGGACATGCGACAGGGGTCCAGAGACTGGCAAACAAGGTGAGCTTCTTCACTCTCAAGGGGTCAAACTCAGGCCCTGGACGGGACTGTGTGTGTGTTTTCCAATGGCTGTCAAGCTGAAAATTACCAAACGGGGGAAAAATGGGCAACAGGCGTTTAGTTTGTTGATACAGTTCTGTCTAAATTTTTAAATCAAAGAGAATTAAAGAGAAAAAGGGGAAACGGATGCAGTAGAGATTAGTGGAATAATCGAAAATACGGTGCTGATGGTGGCAGGCATGACGCCAAGCCTACATCCTCATAAGTCATGCATGAGAGTAGTCACTGTTTCCTATGTGCTAAGTTGTCTCAATTAGAGAAGTGAAGATATAGAGAATAGGAGAATAGGGAGTAGGAAAATAGAGAAGAATAGAATAAAGAAGAAGAGATATAGAATAGAGAATAAAATAAGAAAAAGAGAAACTGCTGTGGCAGCAATTATTGAGCTGATTGGGAATACGAAGCAGACAGTGACAGGCATTTGTGGACTCTAATGTAAATAATGTGGTGTGGCAATTGGTGGACTGTTAGAGGTGGTTTTCCATATTCTGACTCCAAAAACCAAGTTGCTGTATGTGTCATGTATAAGAGTTGTGATGACGGTCACCTGACTAAGTGTCTGAGTTTGTGAGTATAGAAAAAGAAGGAGGCCTGCCGGTGGTGTGAAGCTTTCAGTGCTTATTGTGTCCTCTGAAGCTGTGTGTGGGCGGTGAGAGTGAGTTGATGTGGAAGCTGATTGTTTGTCTAAAGAAATAATTCTAAGTAATCTATATATTAAACAGCAATATTAGAATACATCATATACAATGCATAGGTATTGTAATTGATAACGTGATTTATAAAAGATACAATAATAAATAGATTACCTATAGGGAAGTATGATTCCTTGCCCCCCCCCCCCAACCTGCATAGTATGCTTCATAGGTGTTTTTCGCCTTCAGCTCAAAATACCTGCCCAATAAAATATAGGTTAAATAGAATTTAAATATGCAGAACTATACAGGATTTCACATAGAGGGACAATTAATTGGTGTTAATTGGCTGTATAACAAAGGAAATGAAGGATTGGTGGTATGGAAAAGTATCTATCATTAAAATGATTAATTCACAAATAGCAATATTAATTACATAAAAGAGAAAATTATGGTAGAAGTAATAATGAAAAGCTAAGGGGATATTATGCAGAGAAAATTCAAACAAAGGGGCTTGTTCAGGAAAAAATAGGCTCAAAGATAATGGAAAGGTGTGATATTAGGTTGAATATATATACATATGAGAGATGCCCTAAAATACAATGCATCCTGGGATGAAATCAGGATCATCGTCTCACTCTGTCAACATCAATCACTTCTGTCTCTACAGAGAAACTCCACCAGATCCAGATGTTACACCTGGAGGAGGTGCTGATGTCACTGTCCAACACAGGCCACACACACTGACAGGTCCACATCTGGATTAACACTTTATTACATCTGGAATCAGAAAGGCTTAAAGGGATAGTTCGGGTTTTTTGATATGAATCTGTATGGCATCCCCGTCAGCAGTGTAGTGCATCCACACTGACTTACCCCCGACAGTGTCCTGTGCGCCGAGTTCTTGCCCGGCTTTTGTGCTGACGAAAGTAGTCCGGCAAGTTGTCTGGGGTCATGAAAATAAAGCCTTTTTTCTTCTCAAAATAAATGTGTTCAAAAGAGTGATTAATTTGCATCACAAAACCGTTGTCCACGAAAAAATCAGACCTCATAATCGCTTGGTGCTATTTTCTCTGGATTCGTATCACTTCGCGCTGCCCACAGCTGACAGCCGCACACGAATCCAACACTTTTTTCAGTTGTTTGGCAGTGTTTTACGTGCTCGGACCAACGAACACAGCGACGCGAGAGAGCTAACGTGAGAGCTAGCTAGCGATAAGTTTATAAGCTGTGGCATGATGAGATCCCATTCATGGCAGCAGTAGCACTCCACCCCTGTGGGCATTATTTGACACTTAAAACAAGTGCACCACCTGTCTGTCAACCGGTCTCTCGCGGCTCCAGCTGTGGCTCCAGCTTCAACCTGTACCACTTCCCTGTCCCTCCTGTCTCTCTCCGCCCGTTCTTACTCCATCTGGTGAATTTCGGCATCAGTGTATTCGGGTTCGTAAAGATACCCCCTTGGCTCTGTGCTAAAGTCTTCATGATCGTCGGTGTCGTAGTCAGACATGTTGTTAACTTTCTGAGCAGTAAACACAGTGAAACAGGCTGACAGCAGCGGCAGCGCGCAGTGATACGAATCCAGAGAAAATAGCACCAAGCGATTATGAGGTCTGATTTTTTCGTGGACAACGGTTTAGTGATGCAAATTAATCACTCTTTTGAACACATTTGTTTTGAGAAGAAAAAAGGCTTTATTTTCGTGACCCCAGACAACTTGCCGGACTACTTTCGTCAGCACCAAAGCCGGGCAAGAACTCGGCGCACAGGACACTTTCGGGGGTAAGTCAGTGTGGATGCACTACACTGCTGACAGGGATGCCGTACAGATTCATATCAAAAAACCCAAACTATCCCTTTAAAGAGCATTCAGTGACAGTTCAGCAGGAATCAGATCAACACAGTGTTCAGGAGTTTATTGATACAAGATGAGGGAAAGTTATCAAAGAGAACAGAATGACATCATCAGCCCCGACCAATCATCTGCACTCGTTTCCTTTGATGAGGAAGAAGGTTCCAGCAGCCACACCGAGCAGACCCACAGTCAGACCCAGTCCACAGAACACTGCAGGTCCAACACCGGGCAGAGTCTTCTCCACATCTGTCGTCAGTGTAAATAAAGTTTGTATTGTCATCACTGTAAATAAATTGTGTATCGTTGTCAATGTAAATAAAGTTTTCTCACCCCAGATCCTGGTCAGTGGCTCCTTCAGGGCTGGATGGGACACTGAGCAGCTGTAGAAGTCTCCTTGTTGGGGGGTGAAGTCCAGTCTGGAGAACTGGTTGAAAGTGTAGTCTTTATTGACAAAGGGAACATTGACTCTGGTTCCTTCAGTCACGTTCTGCTCGTTCTTGGTCCAGGAGAACTTCACAGGAGCAGGATAGAAACCAGTCACATGACAGATCAGGGTGTTCTTCACTTTCAGCTCCACGTCGTCTCTGGGGTAGATCACTGGACTGGAGGGAGCATCTGAACACACACACAGCTCAGATTATTATTAAATACTAAATGTCCATGTGACTCATCATGAACACATGGTGACACTACAGATAACCAGAGTCCTGGTCTTGTTTCTTCATTGTGATCTGAGATTTAAAACAACCTGCTTCTTTCTCAACATCAGAACATTCAGGTCAACACGTGAACAGAAGGTTTGGGCTGGAGCATCACAACAACGCCTCTTGGTGGCCATTTTACTTTCCACCATGACTGAATGATGTATTTTGCATCATGACAGTACAAAGAGTACGTCTCCCTGATGTTTACATGTTCAGAGATCACTGTAACAGGTGGGGATAGAGCATGACAGAAGACGGCCCAAGGACTTGTTTTCCCACATTTATTCTCTGCAGAAGACAGTAATACACATGAATTGCCTTTTGTTCCTTCTCTGCACCTCTGTTACCTCAACAATGCAAGGTGGCAATGTGTGGCCTCAAAATACATATAAACACATTATTTTAATATTACAATATGTGTTCGGCTTAACATACACATTACTGGCCAAGAGCTATTTAAATTGGCTGGAAAACATTTCAACTGTAACAACATATCTCCTCAAAACCATGACAACATGTATAAAAAGGGAGGACAAGCGATCTCTGTTGGCAATTTGGAACAGTGCGTGGATGAGAGCGGCTGTACAGAGAAAACGAAACTTAACACATGAAGCGAGGAAGAGCACATACCTGCAGAAGACAGTAATACACATTAATTGCCTTTTGTTCCTTCTCTGCACCTCTGTTCCTAAACAGACAAAATACCAGAGTTTACATTAATTAATGGATGCTATGTTGTCCGAAGCGGTACTTAATTTACTAGACACGGACTGGTCTGCTGCGTTACAATTGCGCCAAGAAAGTTAGACGAAAACATCTGCAAAACTTATGTTAATGGTCAAAACAGCACACAACAGCTGGATAACGTAGCAGTGTTAGCAGTAACCATTTTGCATTAACGTTACGATGTAAATTATTCAATTTCTGAAGAAAACAATAAGACACACACGACTAACCCTCAACAATGCAAGGCGGCAATGTGAGGGTCAGTCAGAGTTACGGAAGCTTAGGAGGTACAGAAAAGGTGACGTATGGCGAAGTGACTTCTGCAGGAAAACTTTATTAAAAATAATGATAAATCAAATTAGCTCACTATGATAAAATTCACACATACTCAACAATCATTAAATGATAAATAAAACTGACAAATACAGATTGGAAATCAGAATTGATAAAGGGCATTTTTAACTCTGTTACGTTACAATGACATCATCAACTACATGATGGTTTGTAACGTCGCCAATGTAGTAATGTCCGTAAACGTAATAAAAATCTCCAACATTTCATGTAATAAACCCACAAACGTAATACGCGATTTCCCACAAACGTAATAGTTATTACGTTTGTGGGAAATCGCACGACGTGAAAATCTTTATTGTGATAACTTACCACAAACGTAATAATACAATGAATCATGTATTCATTGTATTATGCTAAGATGCTAAGATGCTATTCATTGTATTATGCTAAGAGCGGCGGCCATGCTAAGCTAAGATGGCGTCGCTCCAGGTGGCTGCCTGCAGCTGCAGCTCCCGTCGTGTTTTTTAAACTTTGTGTATTTGTTGTTTTATTCTTTTTCGTTTGTTTTTCGGATCAATCCCAACTTGTTCGTGAAAATTGTGACAATGACTGGACTAAGTTGTTTGACCCTTCTCCGCATTCTTCTGTTCTGTCTTCTCTTACAGCGCTCGTGAAGACCCAGAGGGAATACCGTGAGTGTAGCATATTTTGCCTGAGATCGTCAGGCACTGGTCTGCTTTCAGTCCCCAGAGTCAGAAGTAAACATGGAGAAGCAGCTTTCAGTTACTATGCGCCACACGTTTGGAACAAACTCCCTGAAAATTGCAGGTCTGCTCCAACACTCACTTCTTTTAAATCAAGACTTAAAACATTTCTTTTTGCCACTGCTTTTAGCTGAAGCAATTCAAGTCTTTGAACTGCATTATGACTCTGACTCTACAGGCTTGTTTCTTTTAAAGCTTTTCTATTTAGCCTACTTTCTTTTTGATGTTTGTTTTTTCTTAATGTTTTTACTGGTCTTAAAATGCAATTCTTAATGTTTTTTAATGCAATTTTTAATGTCTTTTAATGTAATTTGTGTGTGCCTGTAAAGCACTTTGAGTTGCCTTGTGTCTGAATTGTGCTATACAAATAAACTTGCCTTGCCTTGCCTTGCCTTGCCTTCAGTGAAACTTGGCTGCACTCGCACATCCCGGACAACAGCGTGGAGGTTCCTGGCTACAGTTTGGTACGGGAAGACAGAGACTGTTTGAGAAGTCGGAAGAAGAAGGGTGGCGGGCTTGCACTTAATGTGAGTGAGAGGTGGTGCAACCCCAGACACCATTGTTATCGTTGTTTACATCCCCCCGTCAGCTGATGCAGCGGTGGCCTGTGAAGTCATCAGCTCCGCTGTTGCCAAACTGCAGATTGAACGCCCGGATGCATTCATGGTTATTACAGGTGATTTTAATCATGCCTCACTGGACAAAACTTTAAATAACTGCCACCAATATGTTGACTGCCCAACAAGAGACAATAAAACGCTGGATCTCCTGTATGCTAATGCCATGGATGCATATGACGCCACGGCCCTTTCCCCCCTCGGCAGGTCAGACCACAACTTGGTCATGATGACTCCCAGGTATGTTCTTCTTGTGAGATGGGCAGCCTGTGCACACCAGGACGGTAAGAAGGTGGACACAGGAGGCTGCTGAGGCACTGCAGGACTGCTTCGAGCTGACAGACTGGGATGTACTCTGTGAGCCTCATGGGGGGGACATTGATCAGATGACTGATTACATCATAGATTACATCAGATTCTGTGAGGACACCAACATGCCAGCCCGGACCGTGCACTGCTTCTCCAACAACAAGCCCTGGATCACCAGTGACCTGAAGGCACTTCTGAACAAGAAGAAGAGGGCTTTCACCCCCCTGACACCCCCAGCCCCCCACACACCCACACTGTCCCAAATGGCTCGACCCTCCCCCCAGCACTCCCCTGTGCAGCATCTCCCCATCTGCCCCCCCTCCTCCTCCTCCACTGAAGACATCTGCATCAACCCCTGCCCAACAGTGACTACAGGCCAGGAAAAGAGGCAGCTGGAAAGACTACATCAGTGAAAGGCTGCAGGCCCTGATGGCATCACACCAAGGATTCTGAAGACCTGTGCCAGCCAGCTGTCTCCTGTACTGGGACATCTGTACAACCTGAGCGGAGAAGGTCCCGATGCCGTGGAAAAAGTCCTGCTTGGTTCCAGTCCCCAAGAAGTCGAGGCCATCCGACCCGGCAGACTACAGACCAGTTGCTCTCACATCTCAAGTGATGAAGGTCCAGGAGAGACTGGTCTTAGCCCAGCTGAGGCCACAGGTGAGGATGTCTATGGACCCTTTGCAGTTTGCCTTTCAGCCCCATTTAGGAGCTGATGACACTGTCATCTACCTGCTGCAACGAGCCCATATGCGTCTGGATGGTGGTGGAGGCACTGTGAGGATCACATTCTTTGATTTCTCCAGTGCTTTCAACAACAATTAGCCTCTGCTACTGGGTGAGAAGCTGCAGGTGATAGGAGTTGATGACACAATGATCTCCTGGATTACTGACTACCTGATACAGGCAGGCCACAGTTTGTCTGTCTGGTTCTGTCTGATGTGGTGGTTAGTGATACAGGAGCTCCACAGGGAACTGTGCTTTCGCCCTTCCTCTTCACCTTATACACCACTGACTTTCAGCACAACTCTGAGTCATGTCACCTGCAGAAGTTTTCTGATGACTCAGCTGTTGTCGGGTGTATAAGGGAAGGAGAGGAGGGTGAGTACAGGACACTGGGAGACGGTTTTGTAGAGTGGTCCAAACAGAATCATCTGAGGCTGAATGTTGACAAGGCCAGAGAGATGGTGATTGACTTCAGGAGGAAGAAGATGCCTTCACAGCCACTACGGATCAGAGGGAAGGTGGTGGAAGAGCTGGAGGACTACAAATACCTGGGAGTGGTTATTCGACAACAGACTGGACTGGAAATCTAATACCGAGGCTGTGTACAAGAAGGGGATGAGCAGACTCTATTTCCTGAGGAAGCTGAGATCCTTCAATGTGTGCAGCAAGATGTTGGAGATCTTTCACCAGTCTGTTGTTGCCAGCATAATTTTCTTTGCTGCTGTGTGTTGGAGCAGCAGCATCAGAGCCAGCGACACTAACAGAAGGCCGGCTCTGGACTTGGTCTTAGGTTGGAGTCTTTTGATACCGAATTTGTACTACAATTACTCTGCTTGTGTTGTTATTGTCTCTATGTAATGCTGCTGCTACACCGGAATTTCCCAGCTTGGGATCAATAAAGTATATCTATCTATCTATCTATCTATCTATCTATCTATCTATCTGTTGTGGTTGTTGTTTGTTTGCCTATACACCTACTAATACTACTGACTGTGGGTGCAAAATCCAGTTGCTGACTCTCCGCTGTCACACAACGGACCCCCCCCTTTTTTTTTTATTGTTTCGTGGCATACAAATAACTAGACTAGAACGGCCAAGACGGTCATTTTGGCAAACAAAAACAGGAGTTCCCCCTCCGTGAAACAGCGAGCGGAGCTGTCGACAGGTGCTGAAGTGATGTGACTCTGACTGTGTATCAGGGAAAGCCGAGGAAGAACATCTGCATCCTGAGCACCTGCACACAGTTGTGGGCACCTTTAGTGGGGCGAAGGCAAAGCCAGAGTCCGTGATGTACTACAGCAACACCAAGAACAGCGAGGACATTCTGGACCAGATGCGAGGTCGTACTCCGTCAAAGGCGGTAAGTGAAGATGGCCACCGGCGGTCCTCTATAACATCCTCGACCTGGCTGGGATCAATGCCCGCATCTTATTCAAGGAGCACCTGCAGCAGGAGAGCCCGGAGGAAAGTCCTGCAGCAGCTGTCAGAGGAGCTGAGGGCAGAAAACATGGAGGGGAAAGCTGCCGTGGCAGTCGGCACAAGGTGGCAGCAGTGGAACCAACCACCGCAGCAGCAGCAGCAGCAGCAGACACGGAGGCAGTGCCGGTCCAAAGAGCTGCAACGGAACCAAGCGTCGGACCCTTGAAATGCCACAAGCCAGTGTGTGAGGAGAGCGGAGGTAATCTGTGACCAGTGACCAAAACAGCTCTTTTTTTGTATTAGATCAGCTCGTTTCCAGCTTTTTAGATTATTGTAGGGGATATAGCTGCTTGATAATAAGGGTAATTAATCACTGGTGATTAATTTTACACTCGTAGATGGGGCACCACCTCCGTTGTTTAGTTCTTGGAATAATCCGAAGGAAATTATTCCAAACACCTAACTGTACCAGTTTGACTTGAACAGTTTGTTCAGTTCCAAATCAATTTATTCAGTCTCTATATTCTGAAGCAGTGACTTCTTTGCACGTATCCATTGGTTCTCCACATTAAAATTAAGTTCCAGACAAAGACAACGATTATATATGTTTATTAACTAAATAATTTGGGGTAAAATAAATTAAACGACAATTTTGGACGAACAACAGATAACAGAAAAGACTAAAGACTGTATTAAGCGAATTAATAAAGTTATGTGACTGTTGGCAGATGGTGAAGTTAAAGGGTCGGGTTTTTATATATTAAATATTACGGGAGTAATTTTTAATACTAACTAGACCCTAATCTCAACTTTCTTAAGTTCATAAGATAGAAGTCAGAACTTAGGCAGAAGTCAGAACCTAGACAAAAATCAGAACCTGGACAGAAGTCAGAACTTTAGACCCCAACTCATTCTCAGGACATTTTGATTTTGTTACTCTGAGAGCGGTAAAAGAGGCAGTAAACAGCTCTAGCTTAAATGCTATATGTGCTGCGTGTGTTGGACTAATCAGGACTTGGACTTATCAGGTCTCATTTTAAGGCTTGTAGCTGCATGTGGTTGGGCTTCCTGTACATTTTAAATGCTATACTATGCTAACTGTTTTCTAAAGGAACATTTTGTGTGTTTATTTCATGTTTCTGTAACCTGATAAGTTGATGTGAAAACCATTTCCTGGCTCTGTCTATTTCTCATGGTATTTGCCATTATATTTTGTTAGCAGGATACTAAGTGTAAACGAGCTGCCAGCCAGTCTGACTGGACCATTATGTATGTATGTAAATACATTTATTGGGGGGCGCCGTTTAGCTCAGTGGGTAGAGCGCGCACCCCATGTGCTGAGGCTCTGCAGCGGACCCAGGCTTGACTCCCGGCCTGGGTCCCCTTGCTGCGTGTCACTCCCCATCTCTATCTCCCTGTTTCCTGTTATATCTTCAGCGGTTCTATAAATAAAGCCATAAAAGGCCAAAAAAAAATAAAAATACATTTATTGGAGCTAAAAGCTTTAGACCAAAAGACATTTGGAGGAACTATGTGTTTAATTTCATTATATAGGAAAAGTAACAGTAACATGGACTGTAAGAAATGTGTTTATTGCAGAGAGAAAGTTTGTTAGATTGAGTTGTGACCTGGTATTAGGTTTACGGAAAATGTGTGAAAAGGAGACTATGTGTAAAGTGCATATTTGTTAAAAATAAAAGTATGACAGAAGCGAGAGAAGTAAACGCATCACCTGTTGTCTGTCTCATCCTTTCTCTGTCCTTTACAGGACACATATAATCTGCATACTGGCAGGCTTGGGGAGTAACGGACTACATGTAACGGCGTTACGTAATTAGGATACAAAAAAACAGTAACTGTATTCCGTTACAGTTACAGAAAAAAAAGACGTAATCAGATTACAGATACATCTGGAAATTGGGGGATTATTAGTTGGATTATTAGTTGGATTACAATTAAAAAAAATATGATGATGAATGATGAATGAATGTGAATTAATTAATTAATCTCACACTTGCCAATGCAGCAATGCCGTATGCTCGTGCGCACACATCACTACAGTTCACGACATGTCAGTCACATTGACGCTCTGCTCTCCAGTGAAGCCAGACGGCTCATTACGGCCTCGAGCGCTAGAGAAAAAAATGCTTTCACTGCGTAGAAATTTCGCCATTACTTTGTTTCTAAAGAAGAAAGGGGGAACAACATCACTGTACAGTGCAAGCTATGCCTCCCAGCTGTGCACACACTGTCATTGTCCAAGGACTCCACATCTAATTTAAAGAAACTTTTAATGGTAAGCGAAACTGCGAACGTTAGCTAGCTACACAGAAATTCTGTTAGCTAAAGTTAACATTAGTTAGCCTGCTAACCAGGCTCGGGCTGTCATTGTTACTACTACTACTACTACTACTGCTGCTACTGCTGCTACTACTACTACTACTACTACTACTGGTAAATGATCACAGAAGTTTTTATTTCTGATATAATTCTACATGCTGTAGTACGAAGGCTCGTTTTGGATCGCTCCCGTTTGCCCTGTTAAAATGAAGACATTACATTGTTAATACAAACTCAAGACTTCCTGTGTCCGTCTCAAATTAAAAGTCCTGTAGCATAAATAGCTCAGTAAGCTTTTATTGTGAAACATTTGCACGGACTTCATCGTGGAAAACTCGTTGACTTGCGAGGCCCCATAGGCAGTTGAAATGTAGCTACTGCCACCTTGTGGGGCTTGTACGTTACAAAATTGCCTGAAACACCTGCAGTGACTGAAATGGGTCACTAACACACATCTTCTGGATATTTCTTCTTTCTTGTCTTTATTAGCATTTGTATTGAGGTAATCCAAAAGTAACTTAAAGTAATCAAGTTACATTACTTTAATATTGTGGTACTTGGATTACGTTACTGACTAAATTTTTTAACTGGTAATTAGTAACTGTATCGGACTACATTTTTAATGTAACCCTCCCAACCCTGCATACTGGCCCCACACCTGGGGCCTGTTACACTTGCAAGGCTTCTGAAGCAGACAATGACTGCAACGTTCTTCATCAGATGATCACAGACTTTTTCTTTGTTGTTTCAAGTGGTGGTTCTTAAGTTCTGATTCTTAATCTAATTCAACTTCTTCTGGATCAGGCGGTGATACTTTAACGGTATATTAAAATAAAAAATAAAAAATAGAATTTCGTTCTATTAAAAACTTGGACAAAGTAAGGCACTAAAGTAGCGATTCAATTCGCTTTTCTTAGAGCTTGTTGCAAAAAAAAAAGTAAAGATTACTTAAAAAATAGAAATAAAAAGGAATGAAAAGAAGTGAAGAGAAGAGAAGAGAAAAAGAGAAGAGAGAAGAAGGAGAAGAAGACAGAAGACAGACAGAAGAGAGAGAGGCAGAGAGGGGAGAAGAGAAGTGACAGAAGAGGAGACAGAGCATGTCGCTCTGTTTTTATGACCTGCAGCAGGCGGACTGAGAAAGGGGGGCCGGCTGACAGTCACTACTTCTGTGTCCTGAGTTTAGACTCACAAAGCTTTAATCTAACTAAACTATTGTTTTAATGTTGCGAAATCATGTTCAACCTTCCCACAAACTTCACCATCTTAAAAGTCAAATTTTTGTCTTTGTGAAAAGATGCGACATGATTATGATCACTTATCATTCAAAAGAATTATAACCTGATTAAGACATAAAACAATAAAGTATACAATACACAGTAGGACCAAGGACTTATACATATTCCTTGTAGTTCTATCTTAACAAAACATATCAGACATTTAACTGGTAAATAACACAAGTATTACACAAGGAATAAGGATATGTAAGTTTGTCCCCATCATCAAGGGGAGGGGCTGGTTTCTGTTGACCTCAAACTCATTAAGTAATAAACTTCATTTGGGCTTGACAATAACATGGGTCAGAGCTATTGTATGACCTATTTAGGCTATTTGGGAATCTGCTAAAATTGAAAATGAGATTGTAGTTTAATAGTTATTCAGAACGTATTGGAGTATAGAGACTGCAGTAAGATTGGAATGTCACAGACAGAATCATAAAACGGTTCGACCCATGAGGGGGGCCTGAATTAACTTTACCCCAACCAATTTCTTCCCAGATTTCCTGTCATCTGATGTAGAGAGAGAGGACTGTATTGTGCTTAGTCGTTGTAACTTAATAAAAAAAGTTCTCTGGGGATCTGTTTATAGCAAGAAAACAACATCCTCCCACTCTGTGGAGAGGAGAAGATCTGCCAGGTCAAGAGGTTAGGAACTCGGAGGAAGGAGCAAATTTGAGTCAGAGATAATCATCACAGAACAGGACCTCGTTAAGAGACAGGACAAAGGATACTTTTGATACTTTTGCTTGTATGGTGTGTGTGTGTGTTTGTTCACATTAAGCTGGGCAAATAACATCTACAGCCGACCCGAACTTCTAAAGTTGGGACTACGGAGTGAGCAAGACGTCACAGCTGAGTTTCTTCACTCACACGAGATACCGGAGGAACTGAACATCTTCTTCGCTCGCTTCAAGGCAGAGCAACCACATGCAGTCACATCACACCCCCCACCCTGTGACAACGTCCTCATGTTGGAGGAACATGAGGTGCGGCGCACACTAAGTGGGGTGAACCCAAGGAAAGCTGCGGGACCACATGGCGTACCTGGACGTGTACTAAAGACCTGTGCAGACCAGCTGGCTGTTGTCTTTACCAGGATCTTCAACCAGTCTCTGTCCCAGTACACCGTCCCACCTTGTCTAAAGTCCTCTGTTATTATTCCACTGCCAAAAAAACCAGCAGTAAGCAGCTTGAATGACTACCGTCCAGTGACACTTACACCGATCATTATGAAGTGTTTTGAAACTCTGGTTCGGGGGCACATCACCTCAAGTCTGCCACCTGCATTGGACTCTCACCAGTTTGCGTACAGGGCTAATAGATCTACAGAGGACGCTATCGCAACAGCCCTCCACACAGCTCTGAGCCACCTAGAGCAGCAGGGGAGCTATGCAAGGTTGCTCTTTCTTGATTTTAGCTCTGCGTTCAATACCATCCTCCCCCACAGACTGGTGCCCAAACTGACTGTCTCCCTCCATCTGCCACTGGATCCTTTGCAATTTTGTTGTACAATGTACAATGACAATAAAGATGTATTCTATTCTATTCTATTCTATTCTATTCTATTCAAAATTGTTTCCTAATCAAATAAGTTACTTTTAATTGTTAATTTTCTTGTTCTGAGATTTCCCTTCTAAAATCTTGTGTAAATATATGCAATAATTACGGGTTACTATGTGCAATGATATGAATATTGATAAATGTATAATTAAAATTAAATTAAATTAAAATGTATATTTTGGTGTTATTTCGTGACACAATGAACGCATTCATCACTCAGTTGGGTATTTACATGAAAGATTATAGAGTTTAAAATCTAGTTTACGGCCATTCTAGTAGTGTTGGAATTCCAAATACACACTCCAAGGAGTCTTTAATGATTGAATTTTGTTATTTATTTACAACACAAATTGATAACTTATTTGTGATAATGTTCAAAGTCCATCCATCCATCCATCGTCAACCGCTTATCCAAAATCGGGTCGCGGGGGCAGCAGCTTCAGTAGCGAGCCCCAGACTTCCCTTTCCCCGGCCACATCGGCTAACTCTGACTGGGGAATCCCAAGGCGCTCCCAGGCCAGAGAAGAGATATAATCCCTCCACCTGGTCCTGGGTCTACCCCTAGGTCTCCTCCCAGTTGGACGTGCCAGGAACACCTCCCTAGGAAGGCGCCCTGGTGGAATCCTCATTAGATGCCCGAACCACCTCAACTGGCTCCTTTCTACGCAAAGGAGCAGCGGCTCTACTCCGAGTCCCTCCCGGATGGCTGAGCTTCTTACCCTATCTCTGAGGGAGATCCCAGCCACC
>CAEMYA010001230.1:0-12812 GCA_903131615.1 Diplodus sargus
GAAACTTAACTATTTCAGATAAAGACAGCTGCATACTAAACATGCAGCGAGGCATTACCAAACGCACACAAATTAATTTGTCCTGAACGGACATAATAACAGCCAGTCTCATGTCAGTACTCCACAACATGAAAACAAGAAATGACGGAACGGAGTGCGTAGAAAACCAATGCGCACACAGTATTCTGCACCTCCCACACACAGCGCTGATTCGCTAGCACCCCGCCAATCAGAGAATCCAATGGCTCAGACGTCCGACAGCCCTCCTCCTCAGACTTCGCATGCTGAGTCGGAGCAGACAACGTCCGAACGGCTTCGAAAGCTTCAGACGCAGCTGAACACACCAAACAGAAATGTTCCCGACCTCGTCCGAGTCTCTCCAAACGCTTCAGACATCCAACGGTTGGGCCGGTGTGTGGGGGCCTTAATATTGATACTAATCAATCGCCATTGCTAACCCTAACCAATTCTCATGTAATTGGAGTACTCAAAATTAAAATTGAAAATTACAACCCGACCCGGCCGCGGTTTTTTAAGCCCCAACCCGACACACCAGCATGAATTGTTCATTGGATAAGCCCAATGTCCTTCAAGAAAATCAACATATATTTTAATATTTGCCAAGACTGATGTGTGTTCTCTTTGTTTACAAAGATTTGAAGGAGTAGTTTTAACTACTACAACTCCCGTGACACACTATTAGATTACATGGGTGATACTTTCCCAAAAGAGTGTCTATATGTTTTTTGACACATGCCATAATTTCTGTATGCTGAGCTGTGTGAACATGTTAAAATGTAACTGATTTTGTATTCAATGTGAATGTAAGTGCATGCAGTTATTCCTGATGAGCCTTTTCCTTTTTTTAGAAGAAATTCAAACTCAGAATCTCAATATAAAAACAAGTAAGACAGTTTCAGGCAAGCTGACTTGCACCTGAGCTTGCACTGTTGCACTCTAAAGACTTAGCTCGGACTTGCCTTGAAAGAAGTGAGACTTCTCTCCACTTTTGGTGAAATGTGGACAAACCCTTATTCGCATATGACAAAAAATCCAATCACCTGATGTGAAAATGTGAAATTAACATCTTTAAATTTCATTCACATGTGACCAACTCTGCAAATGTCCAGTTCACATGACATGTTTTTCTTTTCCCATGTTCAGATTTAAATTTACATGTTAAATTAGACCAGGGAGGATAAAAACATATCCAGTTCACATTTGAGATTAGTTTGTTTTCATGTTAGAAAACATTAAATAGTTTTCTAGTAGAAATAGAAAATCTGAATTTCTATATTTACAGTATGAATGAAGTAATAATACAAACTCCGAAATTGTTTATTTTGTTCCATGAGTGAATAAACAAGCTGTTCCAAGAGGAAAATAGGATCCCAGAACACAGTTTGAATATAGAAAGGTGGCAGGGTCTGCCACATTTAAACAAAATGTTTATTCATTTTATTCAGTCAACGAAGATCTTATCTCTTCTGATTAAAATGTATTCCCTTAAACTAAGTGGCAAATCTTTAAAGTCCCATTGAAATTAAAGTACAGTTTGTTTATTTCCTTTGTTTTGAATACAAAACTATTCATTTAAATATGAATGATGAGTTTAACATTTTGAGTTGTTAAGTTAAAAAGTTAAAAAATGAGAAAAATGTCCTTGAATTTTAAAATATCTTAGTATTTGGTATGCTGACCTTTTGCTCTGCAGGTTTTCTGGTCTTGTGTTGCACTCCTATAAAACTGTCAAAATAACTGATTATGGACAATGAAAAAAAACAAAACAAATGATCACAATCTTCAGAGTAGAACCAGAGATATCATTCTCTTTTATTCCACATGTTCTTCTTTGAAAACCTTGCAGATCTAATATGAGCAAAGATTCAGCCAGTGTGTTGAAGGAGATTTTTGTTGGCTGCTCACCTGAAGCCTGTGTCATTGCTTAAACTTTGGGGAGTGATACCATTTATTGGAACATGTAATCTGATACGCCTTTACAGATAAATTGGGGTAAGTCAAGGTTTTTATGAAAAAAAGGAAAAAGAAAAGATAGATTAGTAGGCTAGCTGTAGCGGCTAGCATTTTTCTCACAGAGAAGAGCTATAAAAGACAATCCTCCACAAGGTTTGCTTTACCTCCTACTTTTTCCTCTGCTCTGTCCTCTCTCCTTCCTCTCACAACCACTTGACCATGAAGATACTGACTGTATCTCTACTTGTCTGTGCCATGATGGCTCTGACCAGAGCTGATGGTGAGTACAATAACCTTAAGTTTTACTGTTACAGATATGCAGCATGCCTCATGTTCTGTTGCTCCTTTTATCTATCTTTGCAGGAAGACATTAAAGGAAAAGTTCACCCAAAAATGAAAATTAAGTCATTATCAGCTCACCCAGTAGACGGAGACTTGTTTTAAAACTAGGGCTGTCACACGATTTATTTTTTTAATCGCAATTAATCGCATTTTGTCCATAGTTAACTCGCGATTAATCGCAAATTAATCGCAATTTTTCTGGCACATTTGTTTCTGTTCTAAATGTACCTTAATGTATTTCTTTCATGTTCTTAATACTTTCAACAACATAAGAAAGGGTTAGAGTTAGGCAAATATGCTTACTTTATGAAAATGTTTATTCAACACTTCAAATCATGCAGGAAAATAAAAGGCTCAAAAAATATTCCCTTACCCTAAATGGGATCAAGTCATGGTGATGTCTGCTTTTGGCGAGGGGGTGGGCTCTCTGCATCTGCCATGTGTTTGGCTTGCAAATGATATTAAAGACTCGACGTACTTCAATGGTAACAACTTTCATGTCAACAGTACGTGCAGATAACTTTTGTCCTGTCGACCGAACCATCTGGCAGTGTTTTGAAAGTGAATTTGCTGTTCATAAGTCCTTTCTCCATTTGAACGGTATCTTTAACAATCAATAATTCCTTAAAAAAGCAGTCAATGTCCCCCACCCCCCTTCCACTTGCTGGACATTTGAAAGCTTTGATAGTTTGCAGGTCAAAGTCCCTTTTTATGGAAGCGCATCGCATTCACTGGATAAAAAAATAAATAGACACCTTATCTCATAATTATGAGAAAAGATCTCGTAATTATGAGATGAGGAAAGGTGCCACATTGACAGCGGTCAAGCCAGCCGTGGTTTGCGTTTGCTTGGTCAAATCAGCCACACCTTTTTTTCTAGTGCGCAAATCTACTAACATTTATGGTAATTGTAATAAAGCCACTCTGCAGAGCTGCTGGCAGTGCCGGCCCAAGCCTTGTGGGGCCCCTAAGCAGAATTTGATTTGGGGCCCCCCTCCCACCACCGCGGAGTCACCTGTGCTTGACAATCATTGACACACATGTCACACTATAACCTTAAAAATTGTATTAATACAATTAATACAGTGACAGATTATGAACTACTGTCCCCCTGGGCACAGATGCATCAGGACCACCCCTACCGTATTTCCACGAAAGTGGGTGCAAATGGAGGAAGGGGGTTCTGGGGAATTTGGTAGATGTCATTTCCTGTATTCTGGTGCCTTTTTGAAATGGCCAGCTGGAGATTTGTTCAGATTCATAGCCTTTTGCTTTTTGACTTATTGAGGTGCGGCTGATTTGACCAAGCAAACGCAAGCCACGGCTGGCTTGACCGCAGTCAATGTGGCACCTTTCCTCATCTCATAATTACGAGATCTTTTCTCATAATTACGAGATCCTGATCTTGTAATTACGAGGTCTTTTTTCGTAATTATGAAATCAGGTGTCTAATTTTTTTTTATCCAGTGAATGCAGTGCGCTTCCGTACCCTTTTGAATTGAGCAAAGTGGAATTATTTTATGACTGGTGGTAAATACGTCTCATTCTCTTCCTCACTGAAAAGAGTATGACCATAGTTTGTGTGCTATTATTCTGTACGTAGAGTTATAACAACAAATAACATGAAATTAGTCATTTTGTCAAACCTCCAGCTGTTTCAGAAGGAGAGAAGGAGAGACCAGAAGGTGAATTGGTATTTGTTCATATTTTTATAAAAATGCATTCTGCAAATTGACTAAATAATTTCATGGTACACTCTTTAAACTGTTTAAAAGATAACTCCACCAATTTCACACATAAAAGTGTGTTATCATCTTGATGAATATGTAGAACAAGTAGAACAAAGTCTATAGTAGCTGCAGAGGAAGCAGCAGAAAGTGACCAACCAAAGCCCGGTGCAGTATATTTCCTGCTATTTAAAGGGCGCTTTACTCTGATTTTAAGATATTCCTACAGAGCTTTCAGTCTTTTAAAATGTTTCCATGTGGTCAGTAATGCCACTGCAGCAAAAATCCTGGCACACTTGAAGCAGCAAATCTAAAAGCTACAGCTATAAACTTGACAGGACAGAGGTAAATCTCTAGCTTCAGAAACAAATGTGTTCTGACTGTTCTGATGGAGCTCAGGATTTATCAGGATAATGGGTGCTTTACATTTTTAGTGTACGAGGGTCCAGAAGCTGAGAACCACCTACCTTTACTACAACCTGATTCGATGCCTCTCATGTTCAGCTCTTCTCTGAATTTGTTATCAGGCAACAGTGACATAGCAGAGGTGGCGACATCTTGTCCTGGTGGTTGGACTGGTTACAATGATCACTGTTTCCTCTACGTTCCAACTACCATGTCCTGGGCTAATGCTGAGGTAATTAGGATGGTTTGGATTTTGGCATATACTTCAGTTTGGTGTCTTTATGACTTGTGTGGCACCTCTTTCTGTCCTTGTGTAGAAACACTGTCAGACTCTGGATGGAAACCTTGCATCAGTGCACAGCTTTGATGAGCAGAACGTGATTCAGAATATGATACAGAGGCAGACTTCAGTCTATCCTCTCACATGGCTTGGAGGCTGCGATGCAACGCAGGTATATTACTGATTCTGCTAAATGTAAAAGTGGATATATAAAAAAAACATGCTGTCAATTGTATTATGTTGATTGACTCAAATCTTCTAGGAGGGCACCTGGCTCTGGAGCGATGGTACACCCTTTAGGTACAACTACTGGGCTCCAGGAAAGCCTGATAACCAGAATAATGCAAACTGTCTCCTGATGAACTATTGAGGTAAATTAATGTATAGTTTGAGACACTTCTTTCTTAATTCAGCAGTTGTTCTACTTAAAAATATTTATTTAGTTGTGTCAGAATGTATATAATGTATATTTGCATATAGAGCAAGTGTGTAAGTGAGCTCTGATCACAAGAGGTCACCTGAAGGCAAGCCGTGAATTGAAGAGCTTGAAGCGTTCCTTTTGTAATCGGATCAATCAGGACGAGTGTTGATCCGGTTGCTCTCAAAACCTTTCAGTCTATTGTACAACAAAGACAAGTTGTAGTCGACTTGTTACATTTACGTATACTTGGCCTCATTAAATACGTTTTGATTTATTATCAAGTTATCTCTAAATAACTCCCTCTTTCTTTTTACAGATCAGAAGAAATTTGACGATTACGCTTGCCACAACACAATGCCGTTCGTCTGCAGCAAAGATCTGTGACATCTCTTGGATGGCAGAGACACATACCTATCATGAACACAGAAGATGTATTTATGATAGGATGATTGTTTTTTCTTGTCTTTAACACAATTAAAGTTCTCAAGCATTGAAAAAACCCTGTGTGTGAGTCTGACAAACCCTACATTAGACATGAGCACACATAAACCATTGATTACAACACTGTCAGGTGGAGGAGGATCTCCATCCTTCAGTGATTGTCAGAGTTGTATGTTTCTTTCTTTCTTACCTTCGGGCACCTTCCATCAGCTCTGGAGACATGTGAGAGGAAATTCGATTACATTAGCCTCTCCAGAGAGGAACATTTAGAGAGTCGATAACCTCTAATTGATATGATGGAAAACGTTGTTATAATGCCGGCAGTGCCACTGAGAAACAACTTTAACCATCTGCTAACAACGTATCTAACAAAATATCACACTTGACAGAGTTATTGTTTAGGAAAAGGGATAAAAACGAGGAGGGCTGAAATCTGATCCATGTAGAAAACATGTAATTGAAGCAGCAGCATTGCTTGTGTGTTGCTGTAGCTTTTGTTCACTCTGTACTGTGGAACAGTACGAAAACATAAATCTTTTTATCTTTTGGAAATGCTTCAATTTGACACAAGACAAAGATTTAAGGATAAGAAATAACTGATGTCTTAAACACAATCTGGTGTTTTGGTTGGAGCTACTGGTCTGTAAATTCACCTGACAAAGAACAGGAAAGAGCAACTGATGTTGATGTGTTTTTTTGGGGGCTTTTTATGAAGCAGAATTCAAGTTTTTGTTTGGCCAAAACATACTTTTCCAACCCTGCTGGAAAAACCAGCATAGACCAGCACCAAAACACAACTATGCTGGTTAACATTAAAATATTTTATTCATTTTCATATTTAGAAAAACGTTCTAGACCCTAACAAATACCAACTGTGTGTCATAAGTCAATGTAATGTTAGATACTGGAAGATTTATTTTTATTTTATTTTAGGGTTTAGTATGCTGTTGTTTTTTACATCAACAACGTATTTGTTTGTCCTTTATTTATCAAAATCAACATCTCTTATTTTCTACAGAAATCTACAGAAATGTATTTATTGTTATGAACATAATGTATTGTGTTTTTCTTTTATTATCAGTCAGTAATAACTCAAAATGTAAAAAAAGATTTTCGGGACGATTCGGGACGGTTCAAAATGATTTTTGGGACGTTTCCGGGACGGTGGTGAAAAAAGTTAATTTTAATCCCGGATGAAGAGGTCTCCAAGGCCAGCGATATCACCTCCCAGATCCCTTGTGCGTATGCGACAGTGACATCGCCATAAACAAAGGCAGATATGGAGGACAGGCAGATGAGGCCAGGGACATTTTGTTTTCTTCAACAGGGTGACGTCTCCAGGAATCATGGTTCGTGTGCCAAGAAACTGGGACCAGTTTGTGCACCACCGATGGGAGGGCTAAAGTCTAAACCACGGATTCTCCCTACCTTTTTTACTTGATTGTCCAATAATAGCATTCATCTTATCTATATGATTGACCAATGACAACTCAACACATACATTGTAACAGCAATATATAATGTATTACATGCTGAAATTCTGCATCTTTTTCTGGGCGATTGGTTGGAGCTAACAGCTTTGCTGCTTAGGGCTCTGCTGCCTGCGATTTTTCAAACAGAGAAAGTCCTTGATATCAAGCCTTTTCTTAATGATAAAATTCTTAATCTTAATAAATAGTTAACAGTACGCCGTAGTCTGGCTTCTCTTAAATCTCAAACAAACGAACACGCCTGACAAACTACATGAAACTTTTATTTGTTGACAAATGCGGTGGTGTTCCCAGAACAAAGACTCTTCCTCATGACCACCAACACATCACGTCTTAAAGATCTTGATCTGGCTAGCGCTTGCATTTGCTTCGGAGGAAGTCTCATGCGCACAAATGGGGACACACTCAGTCATCTACTCATCAGAAGGTTGCTGGTTTGATGCCCTGCACCTACACATTGAAGTGTCCTTGGGCGAGATACTGAACCCAAAACAACCCCCAAATAAGGTTTGGAACACCTTTTCCCAAACAGGTAATACTTCTACTACACATCTGCATGGTTTCAAGACACCAGTATCCTTTCTGAACTCTATGCACAGTGCTGTAACTTCACATCATTTTTGGTAATCCCGTGCATTACCTCTTCTCCCATGCCTATTAGTCTGCAGCCGCACTAAATCAGTTGAAACCGTTGTGAATCTCAATTGTCCACCTATGTCAGCGAAACACCAGCATTAGCTGATATGATTTCAAGTGCGGCTGTGACAAAGCAGACTACTGTCTTTTTGGAGAGAAGGGGAGGGATGTGTGTCATACAACTATTCTCTCCAGACTTTGCTGGATGTACTTTTTTTAAGGACAGCAGAAAGGTAAGGTAAAGGAAAGGGAAACTGTCAACTCCTTCATCGAACGCAGGTGGTGTTTCGCTGACATACTGCACGTGGACAATTGAGATTCACAACAGTTTCAACTGATTTAGTCCGGCTGCAGACAGATTTATAAAACTAATAGGCATGGGAGAAGAGGTAATGTGTCAATTTAAACACAAGTTTCCCACTCGAGAAGTGTCATGAAACTACACGGCTAACAGTCTCATGAATGGTGTCGTTCTGCTAAACGGTTAAAACCCGTAAAATAAAAAGTTGAAGAGCTGCTCCACAGTCTTAGCTTGCACAAAGAACTCTCCTTTCACATAACTGCATTTGTCAATATAGGTAGATTTAGGGTGATTTTCATATTTCTATGTGTGTTGAGCAAGTCGATGTCGTTCACTGAGCGATTTATCACAAAACAAGATGGGATTTTACTTTAATTACAACAAACTGCAACTTTATTGGCTTGAAAAAATATCTTTAAACTGACAAAGATCCTACGTGTGATTCATGACACAATTCATACAGGATTGAAAAAAGCATTTGTCTTTCTCCAGTCACCAAAACTGACCTCGGCTCTCTATTTTTCAGTTTCAACCTGTTGTCGTGCTTCAATTTGATGATGTTTTTTTTTAAACAAATACTAGTTTTATGATTGTTTGGTAGCATGAGCTCTTAACTGACCTGAAATTAAGGTATGAATGATGAGTTTAACAAATTGAGTGAAAAGTAAAAAAAATTAAAAAAAGAATTTCAGAGTGTCTTAGTATTTGGTATGGTGACCTTTTGAGATATTGACCACCTTTTCCAGCAGGCAGAGGGAGCTGGCTGCTGCTGCCGTCAACATAATCCATGGGAGGAATGTAGAGCTTGTGTAGGAATATAAATGTCTGAGCACTATTTTTGACATTGCGCTTAAATTTGCCTCCAACGCTGAGGAGATCAACATTTTTTGGGGTTAATAAGACATTATTTTCTCCTTCATAAAGAGTGTCATCTCTTTCTCCATCACCGGCTGGTTCCACTCTATATGTCTGCAGAAGTCAAAGTCTGGTCCAAAGCCATTGGACTGCCGGTCAGCGCACTTTCCATTGTGTGCGAGGAGCAAACACTGAGGACAGCATGCAGAACCTCAGGACTCCTCCGACGCTCTGTTCCCAGCACTTGAGTGGTTCCCCTCAAGATGCCGGCTCCTGAGGGGGCTCCTGTACTTTCTTATTCATTTAGTCTATTTTATTATATCTGACTTGTTTATTTATTTATTTATTTATTTATTTATTTATGTTGTTGTTTATTTCGGGCATGTCAATTCATCATCATCACATTTCATCATTGTTCAAATAATACAATACACATGGCCGAAAGGGAAAAGCGGGAGAAGCCAAAGCTTATCTCGTCCCGCCCCCATTACCCACAGGATAAAATCTTCATCCTAATCTTTTCTTATCTATTGCATTTTACATTTTTACCTAACAATTTCTTTTTACTGTGACATTTGACAAAACATATTACAGCAGTAGCATACAGAGCTGAATTCAAACTCTAGACAGTACACTTGTTTTGTGTCTCTGTAACTAACATGCCGTCTTGTGTACTTAACTTGTTGACTTGTTTGTGTCTGTGTACAAGCCTTGTACTTTACTTCAATAAATAAATGAATTACGTAAGCAACTGTATAAAAGAGCTGTTTTTTATCCACAGAGGAAGGCTACAGGACAATCCTCCACAAGGTTTGCTTTACCTGCTACATCTTTTCTTCTGCTCTGTCCTCTCTCCTTTAACAACCACTCATCTTGTCCTCAGATCAGAACTATTACAGCATGTCTGTTTCTTTCTATTGAAGATAGTCACTTTGAACATCTGTATCACGTTGACCATGAAGATGCTGACCGTGTCTCTGCTTGTCTGTGCCATGATGGCTCTGACCGGAGCTGATGGTGAGTACAATGACCTCAGATAATATTTATCTGTCTTTGCAGTAAGACTCTGAAGGAAAAGTTGACCCAAAAATGAAATTATAGTCATTATCCGCTCACCCTAATGCTGATGGAAAGTCAGCTTTAAGTTTCGTAGTCCTCCAAACATTTCTGGAGCTTCACAGAAAAACACAATTGCAGCATTCTCCTGAAGTAGATGGGCACTTGTTTAACAGAATAACTGAATAAACATAACGTAGCTCCGTTAAGCCTGTCCAGAATTGCGATGATGCTCCAGAAATGTTTTTTCGACTACAAGACTTCACCAGACTTTCCAAATACATCGTGGGGGGGGGGGAGGGCACTGTACCTTTAACAATCAATAACTCCTTAAAAAAGCAGTCAATTGCTGGACATTGGAGAGTTTTGACAGTTTGCAGGTCAAAGTCCCTTTTGAATTGAGCATAGTGGGATTATTTTATGACTGGAGGTAAATACGTCTCATTCTCTTCTACACTGAAAAGAGAGACCACAGTTTGTGTGCTAGTATTGTGTACGTAGAGCGATAACAGCAAATTAAATGAGTCACTTTGTTTTGTGTCAACCCCCCAGCTGTTCCAGAAGATTATTTAAACTCAGGACCGGAAGGTGAGGTGGTTTTTGTTCATATTTGTACAAAAATGCATTCTGCAAATTGATTTGATAATTTCATGATATGCAGAGGTGGCGACATCTTGTCCTGGTGGTTGGACTGGTTACAATGATCACTGTTTCCTCTACGTTCCATCTACCATGTCCTGGGCTGATGCTGAGGTAATTAGGATGGTTTGGATTTTGGCATATTCTTCAGTTTGGTGTCTTTATGACTTGTGTGGCACCTCTTTCTGTCCTTGTGTAGAAACACTGTCAGACTCTGGATGGAAACCTTGCATCAGTGCACAGCTTTGATGAGCAGAACGTGATTCAGACTATGATACAGAGGCAGACTTTATTGTATCCCCGCACATGGCTTGGAGGCTACGATGCTACGCAGGTATATTACTGATTATACTAAATCTAAAAGTAGATATAAAAGAAAAACATACTGTCTATTGTATTATGTTGATTGAACTCTAATCTTCTAGGAGGGTACCTGGCTCTGGAGTGATGGTACACGCTTTGATATCACTTACTGGGCTCCAGGACAACCTGATAATCATGGAAATGTACAACACTGTCTCTTGATGAACTCTGGAGGTAAATTTATGAATAGTTTGAGACACTTCTTTCTTAATTCAGCAGTTGTTCTACTTAAAAATATTTCTTTTGGTGTGTCAGAATGTATATAATGTATATTTGCATATAGAGCAAGTGTGTAAGTGAGCTACAATCACAAGAGGTCACTCAAATGCCAGCTGTGAATTGAAGAGCTTGAAGCGTTCCTTTTGTGATCGGATCTCTCGGGACACATTTGTTGATCCGGTTGCTCTCAATACCTTTCAGTCTATTGTACAACAAAGACAAGTTGTAGTCGACTTGTTACATTTACATATACTTGGCTTCATTAAATACGTTTTGATTTATTATCAAGTTATCTCTAAATAACTCCCTCTTTCTTTTTACAGATCAGAAGAAATTTGACGATTACGCTTGCCACAACACAATGCCGTTCGTCTGCAGCAAAGATCTGTGACATCTCTTTGGACGGCAGAGACACATACCTATCGTGAACACAGAAGATGTATTTATGATAGGATGATTGTTTTTTCTTGTCTTTAACACAATTAAAGTTCTCAAGCATTGAAAAAACCCTGTGTGTGAGTCTGACAAAGCCTACATTAGACATAAACACACATAAACCATTGATTACAACACTGTCAGGTGGAGGAGGATCTCCATCCTTCAGTGATTGTCAGAGTTGTATGTTTCTTTCTTTCTTACCTTCGGGCACCTTCCATCAGCTCTGGAGACGTGAGAGGAAATTCGATTACATCAGCCTCTCCAGAGAGGAACATTTTGTCATGACTGTAGATTCTTGTTCCTTGTTTTGTTATCGGTTGTCATGATTTTGTCTTGTGTCTATTTCCATGTCTTTGTATCTTGTCTTGTGTCTTTTGTTTTTCCATGCCCTCATGTGTCCTCTAAAGTCTCCTGTGTATTTTCCTATGTTCCCTCTGGCTCCCTCTGTCTATTGCTTTGTTCCTTTCATGTTCTCATGTGCTCCTCCCCTTCGTTGTCTCACCTGTTGGTCCACCTCACCTGTTCCTCGTCTTGTCATCAGTGTCTGTATTTAGTCTCTGTGTTCCCTTCACTCCTTGTCTGGTCATTGTTCTTGTCAGCGTCCGTCTTTGTCCATGCTCCATGCTCCAGTTATGTGCCTCCGCCTATCTGTTCCTTGTTCCCCCACGGTATGTGTTTTTGGAGTTTTGCATTTTGCATTTTTGATTTGAAATTTGCCTTTGGTTTGATTTGCTGATTTTGTTGCTACTTTGCCTAGCTTTCTTATGTTACTTTGCCTCTTGCCCCCGTTTTGTCTTGTGTTTTTTGTTCATCAGCTTTCAAATAAAGCTCGCTTTTGTTTTTCCCTTGATCTCGCCTCCGGTGTGTATCTGCATTTGGGTCCTTCCCCCTTCCATAGTCTCCCCTTTAACCCCAAACCTGACAGAATGACCAGACCATACAAAATGGACCCAGCAGTCAACGGCCTGGAGATAACACGCTGGTACCAGGACTTTGTTACCAACCCCGCCAGCAGGGCTCGGCAGATTGCTGCCAGCCAACTTTTCTTCAAAGCCACAGCCCAAGACCATGCCTCAGCTCCAGCCTCAGCCTATGCCGTAGCCACAGCCCGGCTACCAGCCCAGGCCTCAGTCTCAACCCCAGGACCTGCCAATCCTGAAATGTCTCCTTTCTGGGGAACCCGCCAGGCCTACAAAATGCCCCCAACAAGAAAGCGACGTTCTCG
>CAEMYA010001231.1:0-13561 GCA_903131615.1 Diplodus sargus
GTCCGTGAACCCACCGTCCCTCAGTAAGTGAACGGGAACCTCAGGGCTGAATCATGAACTGAATGACTGATCGTTTGGCTGTTTATCAGTTCAGGGAGTTGGAGAGCACTGGACGATTCGGTGAACGAATCTTTTGAACGCATCATTTTAATGAACGGATTCTAGTGATTCAGTTCAGTAAAAAGAACTGCCGTTCCATCACTACCTGACAACCCACAAGTGCGCAAACCGATTCGCGCAGCTTTGAATCATTTTTCGAATCAGTCACGTGGGTGTGCGTGTAGCAAAGCTTTTGACGTAACTGATCACGTGATTGTCACAGAACGAATGAAGCTCCGATACAAGCTTTGCTTTAGACTGGTTCATTTTTTCAATACAAGCTCCGAAGCAGAGTTGTCATGGGTAACATCACTACGACGTATTAGACCAAGAGATCCAATCCCAGTGATGGAGCCTGGGGCGAAGTGACAGCAGAGGTCCAGCTGCTCCTGCACTGAACACCTGAAGACCCCGCCAGCAACGGCAGAGCAGTGACCATCCAACATTGCCATGAGCCAGGGGAGACCACAGCAGCAGAGGAGAGCGAGAAAGCAGTCCGGCGGTTAGCAACCCCGAGGTCGTGGTGGAGGGACGACCAGCGGAGCAATGATGGACAGCCCCCAGAGTATTGAGTGCGACGGTTTGAAAGTTAGCATTGCTAGGCTAACAGCTGACCAGCGAGGCTAACAGCTGATCAACGGAGTGAGGTGAGTCCACGGATCCAATTGTTCAGGTGTGCAGCCTTCAAAGTTAATAGCACAGCCTAGGGCTGGGCGATATGGCCTCAAATCAATATCACGATATATTGAGCAACTCACCTCGATAACGATAAATGAACGATAAGTAACCCCCCCCCACACCTAAAAAAAGGGGAAAAAATCCTGTGTATTTACAGAAATGCCACTTTAAAGGACTATTTATTGAGTAGTTAAGAACATCTGATAAGCACATGATTGAACAGCTGAAAAGCACAGATAACTTAAATTGACAACAACTGAACAAGTTTAAAAGTATAAAATATACAGTCCCTTATAAACAAATTCTAAGCTTCTCGCTTCTCGCTTTTTTTATTTCTTCTAATTGAATCACGTGGTTGTACTGCAGGTGGTGGAAGAGGTTGGATGTAAATAAATCAACATTTTGAGGACTTCAGAATCAGAATCTAAGACATGAGACAAAAGCTGTGTCTCATTCGTCCAGTTTACTAATACAATCTGCTGCTGGAGTCACTGGGCCCCATGACATGGAAGATATTGAAAGAACTGCAATTATTTTGTATTAATATATTTATGCTAAGTAATTTGATGACAGTCCCTAAATCAGTCAGCGATTCAGTGCCATGTTCTGGGAGGTGAGCTGACCGTCCTCCTGCTGCTCACACTGGGTGAACCTCAGTAAAGTCGTGGCTGGACCCGAGTAGAGCTTAGAATCAAGCCCGACCCGAGCCCGTGCACGTTGTGTCGGAGCCCGGCCCGACACATTGAATGTAATTATGAGCCCGAGACCGATTTAAACCCGACAACTGTTTAATACGTGGGCTGTTATAACTGACGTTCTCGACTACAATTGCGAGGTTAAAAAAAGGGAAGCCATTTATTCAAGACTTGCCAAGTGGCTTTACATTTAGTCAGTGCCCCTGCCTCCCAAGCATTTGTGGAGCGCATTTTCTCGATGTGTGGACTTCTATTGTCGGGTCTGAGAAATCGAACTACGACTTGTCTTGAACAACGCGTGTTCCTCAAGATTAACAAAAAGTTATTGCACTAAAGATATGTGGTGAGAGTGGTATGTGTGCCTGTGTTTGTGTATATGCATGTTTGTTAGTCCTCTCCACAATGGAGACCATTTTCATAGAGATTTCATAATGGTGATGATCATATTGGGTGTCACACATTCTTTCATCCTTTTCTGCATCGACTAGTCAAGGCTCTCTCTTAATACCTGAAAAACTAAAACTAAGACTAAAACTAAATAAAAACTAAACTGAAACGAGTCAATTCCTCAAAATAAAAACTAAAGTAAAACTACTAAATCATTTGTTGAACTAACTAAAACTAAAATAAAATAAAAAAGCAAACTGAAAAACTAAATAAAAATAAAAACTAATGAAAATTTCAAAACTATAATAACTTTGGTCCATCGGCGCCATGACAGTCTAGCAACAATACCAACTTCTCTTTGTCACTTTCCAGGATGCATGGTGGGTCAGGATCTCAGTCACAGCACTTTATGTTTAGATTTACAGGTGGAAAACTAACCCTAAAAAAATCAGATCTCATCATTATGATCTGTACTGTCACGCTACTTTTGGTTCCACAATGCCAGCATGCTGTATGAAATTATACACTGAGGTGGCTTTAAGTGCCGCTGCAAGGTTTGGTGTGAACAAACACAGTGGTGCTATTGTGGAATCTCTGTCAGAAAGGGCTTTAGTTTCAGGCAACATGAGTCACACTGATATTTCTGCTTTGTTAAAGCCTGAAATGTAATTATTAGATATTGAACACCGACAGTAAGTTACACAGGTTAAAGGCTTCCAGTACGCAAATGTTTTAAAAGGTCAAGAAAGAACATCCTGCAGTGGTGTGACACATGCATGTGGAAACATTTGTCCTGTTGCCTGAATCCACCTGTTAGAAATAATTCTCACAACTGCCACAAGAAAAGGCAAAAGCATCTGATTTATTGAACTTTTTTTTTACAGTAGTATGCTGTGTTACATTTTGGTAGCAAAAAACACAGCATGAAATACATCAGCACTTAGTGCTATCTTAGTTCATGTTTCTCATTATTATGACAAAATTATACCTGAGATTAAAGTCCCATTACTGAAAATGTTACTTCAGTAAAAGCATGCAATTATAATCAGGAAAATATAGTAAAAGAATTGAAAGTATTCTGTAATAACTGTGACTGTTGTTCTGTTCTGATGTCATCAGGTTATTGTCACATCGTGCATTAATATAAAGCAGGATTACTGATGTAGTTGTTGAAGCTAAGCTGTAATCGACCTAATCAAAGCTGAGCTATAGAGATAAAACCAGGTTATGATAAACTGTCATTTCCCTTTGAACTCCAACCCTTTAAAACATG
Source organism: Diplodus sargus (assembly GCA_903131615.1). NCBI lineage: Eukaryota > Metazoa > Chordata > Actinopteri > Spariformes > Sparidae > Diplodus > Diplodus sargus. Next base: position 3,133 of record CAEMYA010001231.1, read on the forward strand.
TAGGTGGATTCAGATTTAGCCTCCTACTGATCATAATTTGTTGATGAAGTCGTCTCCAAAGTCGATCATACGTCTCAGTGCGCTCAGGATCAGAGTGTCAACATCATCATTGATGTCGATTTCTTCACTGTAGTTCTTGACAGGAAAGATGCAGTTCATCGGGATCCCCACTACTGCACTGAAGTCTTTCATCTGAGTGTTGAAGAAACATTTCAGTTCATAAATCAACATGAAGTTTAGACCTCATGTAACCTTTGATAATATTTGGACTATAAAGTGAAACTCCATGAGTTGTGTACAGACTGAATGAGACACTCACCTTCTTCTTCAGGTGTTTGCTCTTGTACACATTCTTCAGGTTCTTCTCAGTTTCACCGCAGGCTTCATCGATCTTGGTCATTATCGCCATCTGAGGAATCCCTTCAGAGAGAAACACACTCAGTCAACTGAGCTCATCTTTTTATTGATTTTCTGTTGATAAAATCCAACAAACTCAAACAACTAAACATCCTGGAGCTGTTCCAGACAGAAGAGACAGAAAAGCTCGACTTCAAGTCAAAAGTCTGACTTCAAGTCAAAAGTCTGACATCAGTCAACCTCAAAACTTCAGATATCAGATTTAAATCTGACTCATCAAATCCAAATCAGAGCTAACAGGATAAGGCTAACTAAAACAATTTTATTTATTTATATTGTGTTTTCTCACGTTGAAACTGTCCAGACTCTACATACATGGTGTCATTCACTTCAACACAAACTCAGCTCTGAGTCTGACTCCTCACATTGATAATTTAATGTGGTATAAACCTGCCAGGAACCTAAATACAAGAAAAAAATACTACATACACCTAGAAAAATGTACAACTCTTCTGTGACAATATGATTTCTTTTTAAAACATTTCAAGGGTATTTTTTCATTATTCATACATAAAAAGAAACTGCACAAACGTCTAAGAATTTAAACCATTAGCAATAAATGCTGACTGTTGAGGAACGGAGGCTACATTGTTTGAAAGATGTGGAATATTTCAAGAAAGATGAAAAATGGGTTAAGAATTGGAAATATACTGTAAGCTGGCAGCTAGACTGCATTGCTGGCTTGAACTTGTATGTAGAAGGAGCTGAAGGTGTTTGAAGACTTAAAAAAAGTGGAAACTGTCAGTTAGTATTAATGTGTGGCATTGAAGCAGAGAAGTTGGACCCAGGAGAAGAAGACGGCAGGCAGGAAGCTCACTGTCGGGATCAAGGCAACATCACAACAGCCAGACAAGAGAAACTCAACAGATGACTTGACAGTGACTGACCTAAAGACTGGACTTAAATACAAAATAAATTAACAAGAGGATGAGGTGCAGTAGAGTGAGGAGTAGAAACAAAGGTGAGAGTAATGAATGGATAAAACAGTAGAAACAGGGAAGGATGAATGAGGGAGATGCAGTGCAGGTGTGGAGGGAAGCACAAGAAGACAGAAGGGAAACAAAACTCCAGAAAAAGGACAAAGAAGACACAAAGACCTAGAATACACTTAAAATGAAACTTAAATGACCCTTATGAAGTCATGACAGAATGGGACTGACAACTTATACAAATAAATCTCATAAGGCATCAAACATGAGAAAAAATATAATTTTTTAAAAGCGTTTCTAGCTTAAAGAAAGAATGAGCATGTTGAATACAGTGTTAGTAGCTTAGTTGTTTCTCCCACAAACAAAGACACCTTCTCTCATTCTAAGCCGGTGTGTCATTCCCTGGGTATTACATATCCCAAAATCTCTCTTTAATTATGTTATGCACATTTTCCTAGAATGAGTTAAGTTTATGACACTCCCAGAAGATGTGTCTGTGGTTTGCTTCACTCTCTCCACAAAGCTGCCAACATGTATGCTGGGAACCAGTCTGTTTACTCCTCAGTTTAGGTGTAATGAAGTAATGGGAATGTGTAGTTGTGTTTTACACATATCATGCCATTCTTCCACAGTAATGTTTACATTCAGTTCCCTCTCCCACTTCTCCTTAAAGGAGAACTTCGGTCAATTTCAACATCAGCTTTATTGCTCAAGCTACCCTTGACTTGCCAGTACCAAAAAACGCGAACACTTTTGGTCCACCCCTTACAGGGCTCCTTGAACGGAGAGTTAGCATTGACAGCTAACATCGTGGGGTCAGAACTTTACACTGTGTTTTAAACATCTTAACATGCTCCAAATATCACCCCAAAAGCTATGCAACATCAGCAGACACCTTACAACACAGCACTGTAGTGTGTATGGCTCAAAATGAATAAAAAAGTGGTTAAAACAGCGTGTTTGTGAAAGCAGCTACTTACCGGTTTGTTTACATCTCGTCTTCCCGAAGTCCAAACTAGTCAATCGGTCGAGTGTGCGCTGACTCCCTCACTGGCAGACGGAAACTTTTGCAGACAGAAACGTATTCCAGCATTTTCGTTTTTCTGTCCATGTCCATGTTACAGCCTGTCAGGAGCCATGAGCCTTACCATAGCCTGTCATGAGTCCACTCGCTCTGCACTGAGAGGCCGTCCAGACGAAACGCTCTTTTGTAGAAACACACATGTATTGCATCGTTTTGGCCGATTGTCCACATGGATCTTGAAAATATCTGAAAAAACGCAGCCCTCCCGTTGTCTTGTGGACGGCAAATCCGCATACTTTCCGAAACGATGACGTCATCGCCCCACCCCTCGACCTCTTGCCTCTGACCTCTGAACCCCGCGACGTCTCATAACAACAACAACAACAACAATGACGGACTACTACTTGCGTTCGTGTTTCTTGCAACTTACTCGCCTTGTAGTTGAGTGTGAGTGGCAGCAGCAGTTTGACCTCATTATCGGTCCACACAAACGCTTCTGGTTTCCGTGTACTAGCCATTTTCATCTTGCAGAGAGGAGAGCAGAGCTTCTCAAATGCAAGTAACTCCTCATCTGTAAACTCCGGTTCGAACAAATATGGTCTACCGTCTAATTCAAGAGATTCGTTGTCGATGTCTTCCACTTCGATATCAGACAAGCTCTCCATCGTGACTATTTCGGAAACAGCTTCGATCGCCACTGACGAGTCCCTCTCTGTACGAGCTACGATCATGCGCAGCCAAGCTAACGTTAGCTCTCAGTGCAAAGCGATTGGACTCATGACAGGCTATTGTAAGGCTCATGGCTCCTGACAGGCTGTAACATGGACATGTACGTTATGAACAGAAAAAGGAAAATGCTGGAATACGTTTCTGTCTGCAAAAGTTTCCGTCTGCCAGTGAGGGAGTCAGCGCACGCTCGACGGATCGACTAGTTTGGACTTCGGGAAGAAGAGATGTAAACAAACCGGTAAGTAGCTGCTTGCACAAACACGCTGTTTTAACCACTTTTTTATTCATTTTGAGCCATACACACTACAGTGCTGTGTTGTAAGGTGTCTGCTGATGTTGCATAGCTTGGTGATATTTGGAGCATGTTAAGATGTTTAAAACACAGTGTAAAGTTGTTACCCCACTCTGTTAGCTGTCAATGCTAACTCTCCGTTCAAGGAGCCCTGTAAGGGGTGGACCAAAAGTGTTCGCGTTTTCACTACTGACAAGTCAAGGGTAGCTTGAGCAATAAAGCTGATGTTGAAATTGACCGAAGTTCTCCTTTAATGTACAGAGTAGAGGCAGCTTCTGAGTCTCTCAGACTTTGGTACAGTACTGAAACTGCCTTAAGTGGCTGTGAGCCCTTTCCTACCCCAGTCCCTGAAGTTGTGGTCAGTTGTGCTTGGTTTAAATCTGTCATCATATGCAAACTAACTTAGTAGTAAGTCTCTCTCTAATTTGTGTTGTTTGACAAAATCAAACCAGATATTCAATGTCTGCAAAGTTATTGGATCGATAGTGTCTTGTAGTGACTTCAATAATTTAGCATTGCCAACTGAGGACTGGGTTGAAACACCTGCCACCGCCCTCTTAAAGGGACAATTCGTTTTTGTTTAAGTGGGGTCATATAAAGTACATATCTATAGTCGATCTGTTTCCTGCTGTAATCACGGATCAGCGCAGCCTCAGTTTGGAGGAGCAGAGAGCCTCCAGCCAGACGCTCAGCTTTGTACTGCAGTGAACGAGTCCAGAGAAAAAGCGAAATAAACCACTTAAAACAAGGCTCACCTTAAAAAATCTATAACAGTTCAAGTGTACATCGTAAAGGGTAAATTCATACCGCTTTACATCGCCGTCAGACCGGCCTTTTTTTTGGCACTACATTTTCTCAACCATAGAACCTCCGTATCCCTACACAGTCGCGCTAATGCAGAGGGATACGGAGAGTTAAGTTTCGTTTTTATTGAAAGTAAACCTCTCGTCCAGCAGCTGGGCCTCACGCTGTATTTCGCCGCTCGCAGATCAGCTGTTGGCCAGTTACGCTAATCCGTAGGGATACGGAGGTTCTACGGTTGAGAACATGTAGTGCCAAAAGAAAGGCCGGTCTGACGGCGATGTGAAGTGGTGTGAATTTTCCCTTTACAATGTACACTTGAAGTGTTTTTTTAGTTGAGCCTTGCTTTAGGTGGCTAATTTCGCTTTTTCTCTGGACCCCGTTCACTGCAGTACAAAGCTGAGCGTCTGGCTGGAGCGGTTCTCTGCTCCTCCACTTCAATTCTTGAGTTGAAGTCTAATGGCAGGGTCGACCATCTTTCTATGTCTCTTCTAATTTGAAGATGGATCTGGTCATAATTTGCTTTATAAAGATGAGCAAGCTGTTTTGTCAAAGTCACACCAAGATATTTAATAGCTTTTGATTTCCATTTTTATTGGTAAGTTCTCTTGATTTGTTGGGATGGGTTATAATTAAAGATTTTTGAAAGATTTGTGTTTTATTTACATTTATTTTGTATCCGGAGTGCTTGCCAAATTTATCAAGATGCATCAGCTGAGTAAAAGCCATATTGGAGCTGTCCGGGATCTGAAGTTGTTACAATATTCTTTGTCTTTTTCCTTCTTTGGGAATTATTGAAATTATTACCTCTTTCCAGGATGGTAGCAAGTGGCCTTCTTCGAGAGTCCTATTAAAGGAAGCTGTGAGGAGAGGTATCACATCCTCCTTAAAAGTTCTGTACCACTCCAATGGGAATCCATCTCCCCTAGGGGTTTTATTTGCTTTAAGCTTGGATAAAGCTTTGGATAATTCCTCAAGTGTTATAGGAGCTATGAGGTCGTTGTTTTGTAATTCTCCAATAGCTGGCAGATCGAGTGAGTTGAGAAGCTGTCTTTTAGCGTCCTCACTAGATGAGGGTAGTTGTGTATAAACGTTTAGTAGTAGTCTATAACAATACAACATTGTATTTAAATTAGCCTGATTGGTGATCTCTGCTTTTGTGCATTGTGTTTAGCGACTGTAGTTTTCTAATATGCCTTGCCAGTAGTCTAGTAGCTTTGGGGCCAGTTTCATAATATTCCTGTTTCACAAATCTAAGTATTTTCTCTGTCTCTCCTCTCAGAATTGTGTCTATTTCCCCTTTTATGGTCTTCATTTCCTGTAGGAGTTGAATATTTTGGGTGTTTTGATATTTTCTTTCCAGGTTTTGTAATTTTCCTGTCAGATCAAGATATGCCGCTTGTTTTAATTTCTTTTGATTTGATGTTATAGCTATTAATTTTCCTCTAATTACGGCCTTTAAAGTGTGCCATAGGATAGGACAATATACATTGATTAATGTTGCTATCTTGTTCTCTAATTTTCCTTTAACAAGAACAAATTGTCCCTCTTCATCGTTAATTTCTTTCAAGCATTCAAAATTGGTTGCATTTTGTATCATTATCGCAAGCCCTCTTTTGCGGCTCCTCTTGCATGTGCTATAGAAAGTGTTTCTGTAACCAACATTTTTTTTTTCAACTCTCTTTATTGATTTTCCTCATTTTGAACATAAAACATATCAGACAATAAAGACACCATACACATTTACACGTACACGGTTACATAAAAAGGTTATTTAAGTTGTATTAACTTTAAAAAAAAGACAGATGAAGGGGATTCATTTAAAAAAAAAAAAACAGGGACAGGAATATAAAAAAATAAAAAAATTAATTAAATTAAATTAAAGGGATAGTTGGTGTTTTTTGAAGTGGGGTCATATAAAGTAGCTCACCTTATAAAATCTATAACAGTTCAAGTGTACGTTGTATAGAGAAAATTCACACCGCTTTACATCACCATCAGACCAGCCTTTCTTTTGGCACTACATTTTCTCAGTTGGGCTAATGCGGATGGATACGGAAAGTTAAGTTTCATTTTTATCAAAAGTAAACCTCTCGACCAGCGACTGGGCCTCGCGCTGCATTTCACCGCTCGCAGATCACCTGTTGCCCAGTTCGCTAACGTGCAGGGATACAGTGGTTCTACGGTGTTGGAAAAACTTGATCTATGAATATATCCAGGAAGGTATGAATTCCTTTTTCAAACCAATCCTTAAGTAATGTATTAGTAAATGAAGGTGCGAAGGTGTGGTTTTCGATAAAAGGACTTTGAAGTGAACAACACTGCTAACCATAACATTTTTGAATTTGGGACCAAATCTTGAGTGAATGGGAGACGATTGGATTATCAATCGAGACAGGGTCTACAGTAGGCAGAGCTGAGAACAACATGGCTGGAAGAGATGAAGGGTGACGACAGGTGTTTTCTATACTTAACCATAGCGGAGGCATTTTTTGTAGCCAATAGGTCATCATTTTAATGTTGCCTGCCCAATAATAAAATGTAGGCAACCCCATACCCTTCTACTGGTTTTGGTCTCTGTAAAAAGATCATCCTTAATCTCATTTTTTTTCTTATTCCAGATAAATTCTGAGATTATTTTATCTATGCTCTGAAAACACTTTTTTTGATATACATGGGAATACACTGATATAAAAAATGTAATTTGGGGAGGATGGTCATTTTGATTAAGTTGATTCTGTCTGCTAATTTTATGGGAATATGGGACTATCTCTGCAGGTCTTCTGTTGTAATGTGTTGTCATTTTTGAAAATTCTCCTTGTATAGACCTGCAAAAGTCTTAGTTATGTTAATACCTAAATACTTAAACTGAGTTAAGATCCTAAAGGGTAATTTGTTGGTCTTATATGGTCTTGATTGGTAATAATATACTTTTGCTAATATTTATTTTATATCCCTATAGTTGTCCAAATTTGTTCATTATTGAGATTATTGCAGGGACTGATTTAGGAGGTCCGAGATGTATATTATATACATCGGCGAAATGTGAGACCTTGTGCTCCTTGCCTCCTCGATGAATCCAACTGTATTCTTTTGAAGCTCGCAAAGAGACTGCAAGAGGTTCTATTGCCAGTGCAAACAGTGCTAACCTGAAGTACTCCGATCTAATATTATTTGTTTGTACTGAAGCCACTGGAGATGCATAAAGGAGCCTGATCCAAGAAATATACTTCAGGCCAAAACCAAACCTTGACAAGGCCGAGAAGAGATAACCCCACTTGACCCTGTCAAAGGCCTTCTCTGCGTCCAGTGCAGTGTTGCCACAGTTACCTTGAAAAAGTAATCCTATTCGTGATTACTGATTAGTCATTTTTTTTAATGACTAATCAGTAACTTAGTAACGTAGTAACTTTACTAATTACTTATTTTTCAAAGTAACGCCCCCCCCAACATAAACATTCAGCATAGCCTTCAGATTTCTCTCCATCTTTGCATACTCCTTCTCCAGGTAAGAAGATAAAGATGTTCTGTGAGGCTGCACCGCATCGATAGTAGCAGGATCTTGTTTATTATGGCATGAAACGAGGGCGAGTGAACCGTGTTTAACGCCAGCATTTCCTCTACAAAATACTGTCCGACTAACTTCTTCTCTTTGTCGTCAGTACAGAGTGTACACGAACCGTAATATTCTAATGTTCTAATTCTTAGCTGACACAAACTCAAAATAATGACTGTATTTCCAGCTAGACACGCGCATCTCTCTCCTTCCTCCATTGTTGTTTGTGTCGCTGCGTTGTGTACACGTGAATTGTCCTTGTGCAGAAAACGTGACTTCTCGCGTATGCAACATCACTCAACGACACGCAAGAAGAAAGCAAAAATATACTGGAAAAAGTGGTCAGATTAGAGTAACGCGTTACTGGCATCTCTGGTCCAGTGATAATAATATTTCAGAGAGTGAGTTGGAGTTAGATGTATACATATTATTGAATAGTCTGCAGATATTATGGGACAATTGCCTGTTTTTAATAAAACCTGTTTGATCTGTAAGATGCTGCTTCCAGTGGGTCTTTCCCTTTTTTATGTATTAGAGAGATTGTTGCCTGATAAAATACTGTTGGAAAAAAACCCTGTCTCAGATGATTCATTGAAACTTTCAAGAGAAGACGTGCAACCTCCGTGACAAAAGTCTCATACAATTCAGGTGTATATCCATCTGGGCCTGGTGCTTTCGAGCTTTGTAAGCTGCATATTGCTGAGGTGACCTCCTCTAGAGTTATAGCTCTTCCAGGTTTTGGGTGTGAAGATTGGGTAAGGAAGCTAGTACTGCGCTTATAGACCTCTCATCATCAAAGTTGGGGGCATAAACGTTCGCTAGAATTATTGGAGTGTTATAAATATTCCCAGTTACTATTACATATCTGCCAATTGAGTCAGCGATTATATCTGATGTAATAAAGAGAATATTTTTATGATTATAATAGCAGTCCCACGTGATTTGGAATTAAAGCTAGAGTGAAACAGATGTCCCACCCAGTTCCTGTGTAATTGTTTAAGTGCGTGGTTTTTGAGATGCGTTTCTTGTAAGAAGGCTATATCGGCTCCCAATCTCTGCAGATGTGCTAGTACATTACCACGTTTCACAGCTCCATTCAACCCTTTGCAGTTCCAGGTAGTTAGCTTCACCACACCTTCCTCATCATTCATGAAGGATCTCTTTGGCTTCCTATCAATGGTCTAATCTGGAAAAGATTATGATGGCAGCATAGATGGTCCTGCATCCACACAGAGGAAAGAAAGAAACAGAAAAAGACAAAAGCAGACAAACAAAAAAACACAAGACGTGTACGTGTAGTAACTTCTAACAATCATCTAACACATCATCTAAACTTTCGAACTTTACATCTACCCAGCCTGCCCCCCGACCCTTCCCAAACAAGTGGTGGGGGAAAAAAATGCTTACTGAAGTCCAAAGGCACCTTGCCATTTAACACACCTCAAGAGAGGGAGCGAAAAGAAAAGGAAAAAGAAGACTTGGTCTCTAAGCTCCATGTAAATACGTTTCTGTTTTAAACCTTCAAACTCTAGTTTTTGTTGTACTTAACACAAGAGAGGAGCAAATAACACTAGTAACAAAAATGGATCTGTAAGTGAAGTGACTCATATTCATCTCTCAAATGGCCTTATAGTTTGTGTCATTGGTTGTCCACCTCGTTACATTATATTATAGGTTTAAGAATGTATACATCCACAGCCTAAGCAGAGGGCGGACACACAGGGATGTGCAGTGTTGATAACAGAGAGAGATGAACTGGGAAATAAAAATAATTAATACATCAAATATAAAATATAAATTCAGTTACTTAAGATTATTTCCATATAAATCCTGAGCCATTCACAATAGTTGTTGATACCACAAGTTTTAACATAAAGGATATCAAACTCAGATCTCTACTATTACTTGCGCTCATAGGGATCAGTCCACTTTGGCGATCTTCTGGTTGTAGAAATCCTCAGCAGCTTCCGGGGAACCAGAGGAGTGTCTAATCCCGTCCAAACTGATAGCGAGCCTGGCTGGGTAGAACAAGCTGTACGTGACATTGGCCTCCCGGAGTTTTCTCTTCACTGGATTGAAAGCGGTGCGCTGTCTGCTGACCTCCGGGCTCATGTCTGGAAAGATGTACACCTGGTCTCCTTTGTATGTCAGTCGCCCTTTAGTTTTGCCCAGAGCCAGTATCTTCTGTCTGTCCATGTAATAGTGAAGACGGACGAGAATGGTCCGGGGTCTCTCTCCGTTGGTCGGCCGCGGGGCAAGTGTGCGGTGAGCCCGGTGTTTCGGATTAACACGCGTCTATGTTAACTGGCGACCGTGAGCCGAATGCGTCTGTGGTCGCCGTAGCTACAACAGATGTTGAAAACAGGAAGAGAAGACGTAGCTGTCCTCGGATCTGCCTCTTTGTTCAGGTTTTCTCTGGTCAACACATACCTGATACGAGTTCGGGCTCCTGTTTGATTAAACGTGTTAATCCTCAGTCGCTGTATCAAAGTCGCTGGTTGTTATGGAAGACGTTGTAAACAGGAAAAGGGAGAGTTGTTCTTCCTGTGAATGTGTTTCTCTAATAAACCTTCATTAAAAACACGTACTCGTGTCTTCTCCCTGTTTGAGTCAACATGCATCACACAGAGAAACTATGGAACCCTTTTTAGAAAAAAAAAAAAGAAAAAAAATAGAATTAC
>CAEMYA010001231.1:15087-37766 GCA_903131615.1 Diplodus sargus
AGCAGCGGCTCTACTCCGAGTCCCTCCCGGATGGCTGAGCTTCTTACCCTATCTCTGAGGGAGACCCCAGCCACCCTGCGAAGAAAACCCATTTCGGCCGCTTGTACCCGCGATCTCATTCTTTCGCTCATGGCCATAGGTGAGGGTAGGGACGAAGACTGACCGGTAGATCGAGAGCTTTGCCTTCCGGCTCAGCTCCCTTTTCGTCACAACCGTGCGGTGAAGCACATGCAACACCGCACCCGCTGCGCCGACTCTCCGGTCAATCTCACGCCCCATCCTCCCCTCACTCGTGAACAAAACCCCGAGGTATTTGAACTCCTTCACTTGAGGCAAAGACACATTCCCCACCTGGAGTAAGCAATCCACCGGTTTCCTACTTAGGAAACCGGTGGAGAGAAACAATGTCTGTTTTAATTTCTTTAAACGATGTCGCAATCTCAGCTTTTATCTGGACCAGCACCGTTTCTCTGGATGTCTGTAACTCCTCTCGAAGCATCCGCAGGGAAAGTGTGGTCTCCGGCGTGGTATCAGGTGTTTTCTCCTGTGTATTCACTGCTGCGCTGTCGGTCAGTTTTGTTATTAAGTGGTTAAAGATTAAAGTTATGCTCCATTTTCTTATTTTTTGGAGGTTTACGCTTAATAAGCGTTTATGCGTCGGAGCTCTCCTCCTCTGCTGCCTACTCCATCAAGCAGAAACCGGAAGTCCAAATCTGTAACCAAATTTCTTTAGCTTTTCATGCTCTTCCTGAGATAAGTGTGTTTCCTGGATGAAGATGACCTGTACCTTAAGTTTCCTCATTTTCAAAATTACCTTACTTCTCTGGGTTGTTCAGCCCATTTACATTTAGTGACATTAGTGAGATGCTACTCATATTGTTTTTGGAAAATCTTGTACTTTTCTTGAAAATGTATCACAACCATGACATCCAACAGCAACTTTGTAAGAATAGTTTGATATAGAACAGGGACCAGTTTAACTTCAAAAAGTAGGCATGTGTCCATGCGTGTGCCTCCCACGTTACCTTTGTGGGGTGAGGGGAATATCCCGCAGCATATGGGGGCCCCTCTCTAGGTAGGTTTGGTCTGATTGTCCAATAATGTCTCTGCATTAACCTCCTAGCAAAAGATATGCTCTTAGCTACCAATCAGAAATAAAATAAGGAAGACAATTGATCAACATTATGACTAATTCGAGGAGTGCAATCAATATTAATCTGTTCGTCCATATCTTTATTTAGTCTTCTGAATGCGCTCACATACCTCTTTGCCCATTATTAGGGACCCCTAATGAAATTGTAAGGATTATTAGGGTCCGAGGAGGTCACAGACGTGCTAGGTCTCTATTGTCCGAAACTAATGCATTTTTGGAGGTCTGAACAATGCACACAACGCCTATGAAATCAACCTTTCAGAAGTGGCAAAAAATGTTATAATCTATTCTATCTATAATCTATAGCCTTATATCCACACGTTCCCTGAATTGTTCTGAATCTCGTAATATAGACCACGCCCATTCTCGCCTCCATTTTCTTCCGCAAATGTGCAAAATGTCGAAAACTGACTTTTTCGAACTCCAAGGCAATTGCACCAATTTGAACAAAACTTTGCACACAGCATCTCTGGACTGTCCCTGACAGAACAGTGTGCAAAGAAAGTCCCCATTCAACACCATACCAAAGTTATAAATTAATATTTTTTTTGACGCAAATTGCAAAAGCAGTAAGTGTTTTATATCTGTTATGGTTCAGAAACACAGGGAACCCAAAAGCGGACAGACACTGAGGCAAGAAGCAAAGGTGCTTTTATTAAACACAACTGAGTCAGAGAGAGCGAGCTGGGCCTGAGTCCAAGGGGGTGAAGCGCTCTGAGGAGCGCAGCACTCGAGGCAGGCTGCAGGTGAGCGGAGGTGCCGTGTTGTCTGTGGTTGTTCAGAGGAGAACAGGTCTGGTGATGTGCTGCAGAGGTGCAGAGGATTTGCACACCAGAGCGGAGTCCGTCACTGAACGGGAGGGCACGCGGGTGGATCACGTAATCAACTGGCAGCAGGCAGAGTGAGGATCCAGGATTTGAAGCCGGCGCTGATTATTAACCTGCTGCAGGTGCGTGTGTGCAAGCTCCCTCGCGAGACCGCCGACTCTGCCCAGATCTCCACCACACCTCTTTAAACCGACAGAAAAACACACAAGCAGAGCCGCACACACACAGACAACTGCAAACATAGATCGTGACTATCTCCACATTGGTGTTTCCAATTGACATGAAACTTGGGTCGGTACTGCAACACATTCCCTTTAGGCTCCGTGCCATATCCAATAACTCCCACATACTATCTCAAATATTCAAAAGCCTTATATCCACATGTCCCCTGAGTGTTGCATATCTCCACATTGGTGTGTCTGAATGGTTTCCTACTTCCCCAAATGCCCCTAAGGCACTGTGCAAAATTCTGTACAATTCGGCCACAAGAGGCTGCTTTTATCTGAAAAAATAACCGAAAAAACACTTGACTGGCGTGTTTAACCGATATGTATGAAAATCAATGAGCACATATATCATGATCAGATGCACAAAAAATCCTATTGGATCAATTACTGAAACCCAACAGGAAGTCAGATATTGTCAGTTAAATGGTTACTATTAGTGACTAGCAGAAAATCGCACAAAAATGCCAAAGTAGTGGGGCCAGGTATGCGCCACGCCCCTATATCAGCATGCCCTGACGCGCATGGACTGCGAGGGCCTGTTCATCTATGCTTGCAGCTTTCATTTCCTTTAAAATTTTCGTCATAGGCATCTGGAAATGTATGCCTTTCTCCTTCAGGGCTTTTTTAATACCCTTGTATTCTTTTCTTTTACGGATAACCTCGGTTATATGGTCAAAGAAGAGTGCTCGGTTTTGGGAGTGGATTTTTTTCTTCCAGGCTTCCCTCAGCACTGTCTCTTTCACTGTGTATTGAAGATAGTTCACCACGACAGATCAAGGAGGTTTATCAACATTTGGTTTTGGCAGTGAAGCTGGATGCACCCGCTGTATTTGTAGATCCATGTTTGTCGGCAGAGGCAGCCCATTTTTCAGAAGTTGTTCAATGAATTGTGTTACAGAGCTGCTTCCTCTTTTAGACCAAAGATGCAGATGTTATTCTGTTATTTCTTCCCTCTTGGTCTGTCAGCATATTTTGTAGTATTCACTGTTGTTTTATAGATTGAAGTAGAGATTCTTTTGCCTCTATGTTCCAGTTTTCTAGCTCTTAGATTCTCTGTGATTCTCATAGTTTGTGTGGCTAGCTCTGTTGTTGTTTCTGTGAGCCGCTGGTTAATGTCCTTCTTAAAATCCTCGACTTCATTTCCTTCTTGATTTCTTCTTTGAATGTGCTGAACTCCATTTCCAGTACGTTTTTCTATAAGTCCTGGATTTCCTTAACAATATCTTTCAGTCCTGCTCATCCTCCATGTTGTCTGCTATATTACCTCCGTCTTCATTGGTTAATTCGGGTTTGTTTTTCGTGTTCTTTTGGTTTGTTTGTCTTATTGATTTTCCTCCCCTTTCCATCTCCTCTTCAGATGTATTTATTTTTATCAAGATAATCGAATTTTAATTTAATTTAATAGTACTGATCAGGAGCTAGTTACCTATGCTGCTATCTCGAGCTGAGTCAACCGCAAGTCCCCCTTTTCTAGTTTTGATTGAAACTTTATTGCAACACAATGATAAAGCAGAAAATCGTTTCTCCTGATACAAGTGTGAACATTTATTTTATAAATCCTTCCTCTTGATCATTGTATTATGGACTCTGTCTAACTATGACAAGTTAATCATAAAATGTCTTGTGACAGCTGACCCAGAGTTAACATGAAGTTAAGATTCTGTGTATGGAAGGTGACCTCATGTGTTTGTTAAACTGTTGGTATTCTAGTAAATTGAAGATTTTCCTAAATGTTGACTGAACAGGTTTGACTAAATCTCTCCTCCTCCTGTGGAACAGATATTATATTCACATACTCATAATCTTACCCAGGTCACTGGCTTCCTCTCTGATGTCTGCCATCTTCTGCAGAACTGACTCTTTAATTTCTGCTGAGTTAGCAGAAAGCACACAAACCAGAACGTGAACTTTGTCGTCTGCAGACGGTTCTGGGTTGTAGCCCGGATCACCACGGGACAGTGAAGATACAGCATTGAACTGGAAGACAATGTAAAACACAAATATGACATGTGAATACTAACAGTACTTGAACTGCTGCACCAACTCAACATCATCTCCCTCAGGGTGTGACTGGACCGGAGTCCAACAGAGACAACTGCTATGATTCCTTATACAGCAGTCAGGGGGCAGAACTATACAAACAAATCATATCAGCCTACAGCACAGGTAAGATGTATGAAAAAGACATTCACAATCACAGCGGCAGTTTTTATCAATAAAGTAAAACCAAACTCATCACTACATCAAACAATGAGAGAGTGTTTGAGGTTGCTGCTGGAAAACACAAGTGTCATTTTGTGAGCATGCACACTTGTACATGTACGTAGGCATGACGTAATATAACGTAAAGCTAATATATAACATAAGTTATACTTCAGTCTTGTGTTTTACAGGCAGAATCACAGAACAGTGCTGGAAGTGGCTGGTGAATAAAACAGAGAGAGAAGAAGGCGATGTACTGCCCGGCTCGGTTAACAAGACGTCGGTCTGGAGAAAGAACTACTACAAGCAAATCAACTTAATGTAACTGACCACAAGTTTGCCTGACAGCTGTTCTCTAAGTCTTTATTATGTTTTTGTCTTTCCATGACCAGAAGATAAAGCTTGCTCCACCTAACTGAACTTGTTGACACAGCTTTGATACGAGTGGGAGGCGGTGTAATTTACGTGTCCTCATAGTAGTACGATTCAATTCAAAGTGATTCTCAATTCAAAATTAATTATTGATTGAATTAATAGAAAAAGAGGCTATATTCTTCCAATTTACTATGTGCTTAAAGGTCCCATATTATGAAAAACGTGTTTTCTCTGGTCTCTACATATATCAGCTGGTCCTCCCTGAGCCTGCCAACTCCCAGAATGATGAAAACAAGTGATTCCTGCATGGTCTCTGCAGCCCACCCACTGGTAACACGGCGCTCCTACAGGCTGTTCAGATTCTGCTCCTTTCGTTACGTAACGAAAGGAGTCATTATCATAGCCCCACCTCCTCTGCACAGTGATAGGAGATATCTGAAAGCAATCCGTATGTCCACACAGAACATCGAGCAGGACACAAAGGAAATCAAGGCTACTGTGGAGGATATTGAAGGGAAGATTAGCACATTAAGCTCCCGCATGGATGAGGCGGAAGAACGGGTCGCCGCACTAGAAAGCGCCGCTGACACATCCAAACAGCATGCCAGAGCTTTCCAGGAGAAAATACAACAACTCCAAGAACGAGTCGAAGATTTGGATAATAGAGTGCGACGCTGCAATGTCAAAATCTTAGGCATACCAGAACTAAAAGAAGAGGACGACATGATTCAGTTTTCATAACATGAAATCCAGCATGACTGATGCCAGTCATGCTGGGGCATCAGTTCTCTACACTGGAGATACAGCGTGCACACCGAGTTCCCACTGGCCCGCCGAGACAAGAACAGAGAGAGGGAGTCATACCGCGGCCCGTGATGGTCTACATGCTCCGCTTCCCTGCCACCCTGGAGATCAAACATAGCGGGGCGCATCACCGTTTCATCTCCCCTGAAGAAGCCTCAGAGTTCGTCAAGAGGAAGATTATAAAGGAGAGCTGATTTAAAGATATAACTTGGGGTAAATATAACTCTGACTGGCTCCTAATTATATTCTAATGACTGTTATGCTGACACTACTACATATCAAGGGAGCCAGTCTATTTTCTTAGACTTTTTCTTTTTCTGATATTATTCCATCTGCTGCTCTATATTTTACCTAATTTATTTATGTGCAACTTCGACAGCAGTAAGTCAAATTTGCTTGGTTAACCTTAGCGTTATAATAGCTCTCATTCCATCTCTCTATTATTAGAGACTCAGGAAAGCGTAAGGCTTTCTTTTCCTTGATCACTTTTTCCTTTCATATTTCCTAATTTACACAATTATTGAGGAGCTTTATTACAGTATTGATACTCTCCATTTTACACAGCTGACATGGGTTTAAAACATGACACAAGTGTTGGGTTTTGCGGTAAGTCGAGTTCGGGTGACATTTCCAGGTTTCTTAGTTTTTTTTAGTTCATGACTTGTTCTAAATGCTTATGTCCCGGTTGTTTGGATTTTTCGGGGTTTGTATGTAGTTTGTTTTCTCATGTCATTCTGTTTACCACCACACTGTGCTGTTTTGGTAATGCGCAAGGGATCTATGTACATTTTACTTCTCAATGGTAGGTACAACTGATTTGAAATTGACTTATTTGAAATCGTCTAGAGTCGACATAGCCTTTGTCCAGGAAACACACTTAAACATGGAAGAATCCTTGAAGTTGAAGCGATGTTCGTGGGTGGGGAAGGTTTTCTCAAGCCCAGAAAATGACAAAAGCAGAGGGGTGTCTATTTTGATTAATAAGGCAATTAACTTTAATGAAACAGATGTACTAGTAGATTCGGAAGGTTGCTATGTGATAGTGTATGGTCAACTACTGAATACACCAGTTGCTCTCTGTAATATTTACGCACCTAATTTTGATAGGCCAGAATTTTTTCACAACTTATCACAACTTCTCTTGGACCTCGGGGATATTCAAATTATACTAGGTGGTGATTTTAACCAAATACTAGATCAAGATCTTGACAGATCATTACCCAGATGCAATACAGAAAGCAGATCAGCGATAGCCATCAGACAGCTTGCCACTGACTTGGGTTTAAAAGACATCTGGAGGTTAATGCACCCAGATGGAAGAGATTATTCCTTTTTTTCTCCTCCCCACAATGTCTACACTAGGATTGATTATTTTTTAATTTCTCATTCATTGGTTGATTTTTCTCTTAGCTCGGATATAGGTATCATTTAAGATCATGCTCCAGTTTTTCTCTGCCTAACAAAATTCTCACAGACTCCTAAAAGTCGGAGGTGGCGCCTAAATGTATCCTTATTGAAAGATAACTCATTCCTAAAGATGATTCGAAATGAAACATTACTTTTTAAGGAAATTAATAATAATCAGGATAGTACCATCTCTATTTGGTGGGATACTTTGAAAGCTTATTGGAGGGGGAGAATTATTTCTTGTGCCTCTTTCAAAAAAAGACTAGCTAATGAAAAATCCAACAAATTAGAGAGTGAACTTAAAGTGCTTGAACTCTTATATTCTTTGACCAAAGACAGGTCCACACTAAGAAAATAATTGCCACTAAATTTCAACTAAATAAACTATATCATAAAAAAGCCGAATATGCTTTGTTTCGAACCAAGCAGGCATACAGGGAAATGGGTGAAAGACCCGGTCGCCTATTGGCCTACCGCTTAAAGCAACAGGACAGCATGAACCATATAGCCGGCATGCGACAACCAGATGGCCGAATCTCTACTTCCTCTAAAATAAATAAATAAATAAAACTCTTTACTCATCCCAAGGCGATCTTGATAAGCAGAGACAGAGACTTTTTGGAAGCACCAATAAAACTAGAGGAGATTTCTCAGGCAATCAGAAGCATGCCACCAAACAAATCTCCTGGGTTAGATGGACTTCCTGCTGATTTTTATGGAACATTCGAAGGTATTATCAGCCCTATATTGCTAGAAGTTTACTCCGATGCATTTAAAGCAGGCACATTACCGCAGTTTATGCACACTGCAGTTATATCTTTCATCCACAAAAAGGGGAAAGATGATTTAGACCCTAGTGGCTATCGGCCTATTTCCTCACTCAATTGCGATCAAAATTTTTTAGCAAAGATATTATCAATTCGCTTGTCAAAAGTTATTGGAAGTATTATTCACATGGATCAGTCAGGCTTCTTCCCTAATCACCATAGCTCTGACAATATTCGACGGCTAGTCAATTTACAGTGCTTAGTATATGGCTCCACCCACCCAACAATCGCTTTGTCATTAGACGCAGCTAAGGCTTTCGATTGCGTTGAATAGACCTACCTCTTTGAAACGCTAGAAAGATTCGGCTTTGGACAAAATTTTATTGCATGGATCAAAACTTTATATGATACTCCCTATGCTTGTGTCTTGACAAATGGTCTTTTGTCTAACCCATTCCAGCTGCATAGGTCCACAAGACAAGGTTGCCCCCTAAGTCCGGGCTTGTTTGTGCTTGCCTTGGAGCCTTTAGCGCAGAAACTGAGGAATAATTCTGATATGCATGGTATTACAGTGGATGGTATCCACCACAAACTCTTACTGTACACAGATGATATGTTAGTAATGTTAACACAACCAGAAAAATCTATACCCACTTTATTAAACTGTGTTGAAGAGTTTGCATTTTTATCTGGGTATCACATTAACTGGGTCAAATCTGAGGCCATGCCTTTATCAGGCCATTGCCCATCTACCCTCTTACATCGGTGGAAATTTCGCTGGGCTTATAAAGATATGGTCCGAGAGAACATTAACCCACTGCTAAAGAAAATGAAATCAGACTTTGGCAGATGGACTAAAATTCATCTTTCACTCTGTGGAAAAATACACTCTGTTAAAATGATGTCTGCACCTGTGATCTATTATATACTATCCCATCTCCCTCTGAACATCCCTGAGTCCTACTTTAGAGATTTTGACACCCTTATTTCAGATTTTCTCTGGGGCAACTCACATCATCGTTTAGGAATAAAGAAACTGCAGGCCCACACAAAAAGAGGGGGATTTTCTCTTCCCAACTTCAGATGGTACTGCTGGGCCTTCAATATGAAACACATGAGAACATGGTTACCTAATGACAAAGCAGGAGATAGACCAAGTTGGTTCCAAATAGAGGTTGAAGTGAGTGGCGGGCTGTCCCCGTGGTTTGAGATATTTAGTACAAAATTGTCATTACAGAAAGATAATCCTATTATCGCTAATACTAAACTAATGTGGCATAAACTACATAGAGCAGGCCGTTTGGACTTTTTCAAATCCCCCCACGCACCTCTATGGAATAACAAGCAAATTCTAATTGGAAATAAAACAGTTAACTGGACTATTTGGCAAAAAGTAGGAATAAACTGTATTTTTCATTTGTTTGATAGTAACACTAAGCTTTGTTTCAGCTTCAACCAATTAGTGGATAGATATAAATTACCACATAATCAATACTGGAGGTATGTCCAATTACGAAGCACCCTGTCTAAATGGTTAGGAGGCCCGCTTACCTGCCCTACGGGCAGCCCAACTGAAGGACTTTTGAATAAATCAAGCTCAGGTATGGGTATTACTCTTAAGATAAATAGTTTATTACAGAAACAATTATGTGATCCCTTTATCAAGGTCAAGAAACAATGGGCAGGTGACTTGGCTATAGACATATCTCCTGAGGATTGGAAATCATGTTTAAAGAACATCAATACAATGTATAAAGAAATGGGGAACAGATTTATTCAATTGAAAATAATACATAGATGGCACCGGACACCACAACAACTTTATAAATGGAACTTAATACCAGTAGACTCTTGCTGGAGATGTAACAGGAGTGGTGCCTCTATACTACATATTCTCTGGTCATGTCCAGCACTTAAGGATTGGCGGAATAACATTAATCAGATTATATTTGAAGTCCTGCATAAAAAATTCCCAATCTCTGCAAAACTGTGTGTCTTGGGATCGACCATTGAGCTTCATGACAATGACTTTTCATGTTTTGAGAAGAGATGGATTATTTTGGCTCTCACAACTGCAAAACGGATACTACTAAGACACTGGAGGAAAAAACACCCACCTCATTATGAAGAATGGACTACAACAATGGCACAACTAGCTGCCTACGAGAGGGTAACTTACTCCCTACTGGACAAACTGGATCAATATATGCTTACTTGGAGCACTTTTACTGACTGGCTGTCTGTAAGTTAACGGTGGCCTTGATAATACATTGCTGTCAATATTTATCATGCTTACTGTTGAGAAGTATCCGTGTGGTGGTCTGTCATTTTCTTTGTTCTGTTTTGTTGTCTCTATTGTTTGCTTGTTTGTTTTTCTGTGCTCAATTCATTTTCTAGAACTTCGGGGGGAAAATTTCTGCCCTTGATGGCTACTCGATTGATTGAGTGAATGGATCTCTCCCTGTCTGTAGTACTATTTGTGTGTTAAACTTCAATAAAAAATGTTCATTATAAAAAAAAAGATTTGAACAACTGGACAGCTCCTGAGATCCAGGAGATGCAGCGTCTCGTCGGTCTCTGTAGCTGTTTGGTTGTGTTAGCTTGTTGTTGTAGCGCAAGCTAGGAATGGTCGCTACTTTCAAATTAAAAGCCCCCGCTAAGAACCCAGTTCTCAACTCTGATAGGGCGCAATGTAAAGCTCTTATTTTGAAGACAAATTCAATGTCACTGTTTGCAGCTTCACGTCACGTCACATGTTTACGCCGACCTCAGAGGCGCCTTTTGGAAAAGGAGGAATATTACGCCTCGGTTTTAGAAAGACAGGCCGGCACATTGCCGTCCTTACCTTGGAGCAAATGTGCCGCTTTTTCTATCTAAAAAGGGCTAGAAAGAGTTATGCGGAGGGATGGAGTCAGGTCGCCGGTGAAAGAGACAGGGTTTCCATGGAGTTTTGAAAAGTCTTAAATTTGACAATCTCAATTTCAGGCTTTAAAAAGTCTTCAATACATCCATATTTTGCATATAGGTCTTACATTACATTTAGTTAGGTCTTAAATATGTATGTCCATTTGCCGCTTCCGTCATCACCTTTTTTGTTTTGAAGAAATGTGTTGGTGAGATTCACAGTCAGCTCCATGTGTTCTTCTGTCTGAATTATCAGGAATGTAAGTGGCATTTTGCCAACAGCGTGATCGGAATTCATCAGCATACACTTCGCCATTTCCGGAAAGACTTCGACAGTGGAATCTGCCAGAGGACCCTCAGAATGGGTACACTCAGTGTGAAAGTGCAGGTAGGTGTCAATCAGAAAAACACCAGTTAGCTTCTAAAAGTCTCCAGCGAAGTCAAGTAATCACAAACTTCTGTACGCCTTTGTCACCAGTTTTCCAGTCCAAGTTCATCTAGTTATGCTCGACCTGATTTAAACACTGTGTGTGTGTGTGTGTGTGTGTGTGTGTGTGTGTGTGTGTGCGAGGGTTATTGTAGTTAAGTAAGGAACAATGCCAGACGAGGGGGCCATTATCAGGAATTAATGGACGGCGCGGAGGCCGAAGAACCTAATAATGGACACCTCAAAGGGCATTATCCCGCTTATACCATGGTCACTTGCCAAAGAAAATAAATTAAGACCATTCATTTATATTTTCATGCGCTTTACAATCAAAATATAAAGCTTTCCACAAGCCAATAACTAAGTTTCCCTGGTAACGCCTGAGGGTTTGACTAATACCTGGAAAGATCATTACGCTCCCGTAAGGTTCTTATGCAACGGAAACGTTGGTCACTCCTCCAGTAAATAGGACGGAGCTTAGATACGACTTGGCAACGGGAGATATTCTAGCTCGCTGAGCAATGAGCCAGAAAGCTAACGCTATGCTAGCGAGATTCAAAGTCAATAACATTGCGTACGGTTGACAAACAGTAAATATATTGTGACAGTATGCTAGCTAATAAGACCAGCTAGCTAACCAGTCATGTCATTGTCCCCAAATCAATCACGAACAAATGATCTGCCGTGTGTAACGTTACTGTGGCCGCAGCCTGAAGTAGAGAGCTGAGCAGCGAACAGGATGTGATATTATTCGCATATCAGTAAGTTTAGAGGGGAAGTGAACTTTCTGCAGCTTGTGTGTTACAGTCGCCACTTTGTGGTGTTCAGAGGCACTGAGGGACTGAAGGACTGACGGACTGCACTCAGTGCTGGAAATAAAATATTCAGATTTGATATGCCAGCTAGCGCATTGATTTAGAACGGTAAACGGACAATTTGACTGGAACTACTTAGTAGGTGTCCGTATATCAGGGGTTAATGGACACCCGTCAGCCAATCAGAATCGAGTATTCCCCCAGATGGTATAACTAAAATTAACTTGAACTTAAACTACTTACTTACTTAAATCACTTGTTAAACTAATTAAAACTAAACTGAAATAAAAAAAAACCACAAACTGGAAAACTAAATAAATAAAAAAACTAATGAAAAATGTAAAACTATAATAACCCTGACACACACTCCATTCTTCATTGTTTGAGCTGCTCTGTGAATGGAAATAAATGTAGTTATTTTTTTTAAGTAATTCTGGGACCGCATTTTCCCTTATTTTTTCGTACTTTAAAATAAGTTCCAAATGGTCTTATAAGGTCATAAAAAGCGATGGTTGTCCACTGGTTGTCACCAGAGACCAGCTAAGCAATGTACAATTACTGATACAACTAAAAGTGCAAATGTTTCAGCATCAAAATGTTCAAACTTGAAGAAACCCTGGAGAGAAGAGAGAGAGAGAGAGAGAGATTGAGAGTCACAGTGAAGCGGGAGGGGCCCGCTGCTCCATCTGAGGGTCTGAGCAGGATGAATCAGAGACTGATCACACATTTAATTTCAGCCAGAGGAGAGGAAGAGCAAGGGAAAAGGAGAGATCTGGGCGCGGGGGGCCCATCTAAGATTATCTCGTCCCGGGCCCAGGCAAGACTGTCAGCTGGCCTGCAAGTGGCATCCTCTCCCTGAGAGTGACAGCAGGCAGGGCTCTCCAAGTAGGTGTTGACAGACAGAGCTCATTAGCATTTAAAGGTGCAGGCTCAGAAACAGCCTGTTCTGAATAGAGCGACTTTTAGACAGCTAAAATTGGGTGATCGGTTTGGGGCAATACATGTAGAATACAGGGTTGTTTGACCTCTGACAGCTGTGTGAAATTGATGAAAAACAGTATAATATGGGACCTTTAACGATGAGTTGGTGTTCTTCATCTGCTGGAATACACATGAGACACAACCAGAGATGGACAGAGTACTCGACCTCAGTACTTGAGTATGAGTACAAATACTACTGGTCAAAATTTACTCCGTTACAAGTAAAAGTAGCTCAGTCGACATGTTACTCGAGTAAGAGTAAAAAAGTACCATATTGACCTGAATATAGGACGAGGTTTTTTTTGATGAAAATTATGTGAAAAAGTGGGGTCGTCTTATAATCGGGGTCTAATCGTTGACACATGCTGATAGTTGTCTGGGTCGCTACGCGACCGTAGCAGCAGAGGGCGCCAGCTTAATGTAGAGACGTCACTGACACTGTGGCTGTTGCCATCTGTCAATCACAGCGGAGAAGAAGTGACAGGAGATTAAAAATGGAGAGACGCGGTGATTGTACGGAGCAAAGTGGATTAAAAGTGGGGCAAGTTAACAGACATCTGATCTGAGGCGGAGCTATGATGCTAATTTTAAGATAATGGTGGAGGCGCCAAACAACTGTCAGGAAGCCAAGAAATATGGAGTTACGGAGTGTAACGTACGAAGATGGCGGGTCCAAAAAGACCGTCTGAAAACGTTAATGGTAAGAGAAAAGCTTGTCGTGGTCAGTGTTGCCAACTTGGCGACTTTCTTGCTAGATTTGGTGACTTTTCAGACCTTCTTAGCGACTTTATTTCTACAAAGCGACTAGCGACAAATTTAGCGATTTTTTCATATCATCAGGGGAAAGGCGAGAAATACATGATATTTTAATTCACATGCTGCTCAGTCATCGCAGTCCACGGCTCTTCTGCAGCCGCACCGGGGTCTCTCTCCTTTAGCACGGCTGCGCAGGTGGCATTCCTGGGTGGGGGCTGGCTGGCTGGGGCGGGGGCGGATGCCGTCGCCGCCGCGGCCACTCGCTCTGTGGATTTGAGACCAGACAGCTGCCTAACTGCCGTGTACTCCATTCTGATATGTTAATTCTCTGACTACTTAGTCTTTAGCGGTTCAACTGGTACTTTACCGGTGATAACCTTAAGCTGTTGAGTCTGGATCACATGAAACCTGAAACATTTATTCCGAACCGAACTTGGTAACCTGCTGCTGTATGTTATCTTAGCCTAGCCTAGCCTAGCAGTTTAGCACTCCAGACTTTAACCGCAGGCTTGTTAGCAGGCCTGCTAGCAGTAGTGTCGTCTCGTCGGCAGCTGCTGCAGAGTTTTTGTCCCTGTCTCACGGCGTATGAAGCCTCGTAAGGGCAACAAGCTACCGGTTGTGTTGTGGCCGATGTTTTGCCATTATATGCACCCACTCTCCGTGCATGCGTTGCTTGCATGTTTAGACTCAGATTTCTGCATGCATAGTGCAGGGGTGCATATTCCAGCAAATCACCGGCCATTGACAGATAGATGCTAATCTGTGGGTGCTCCGGTGCTGGCAGTAACAGGAAACCCAGGCGTGAGAATATAGTGTAAGATCCTTAACGTTAGCTGTCATGCCATTACAATGTTTTGTGTCAGTTGAGTGTAAATGGAACTTGTACATGCTTTTATTTATGTCAGAGTATGATAAAAAATATAACATCAATCAGTCAAGTCATTTTTTTGTTATATCACTGTTTACAAGATTGCATTGTCACAGAACACTACAGGTTACAAACAAAAAACCCCATGTCTTCCCACCCTCCCACAACTGCTTGTGCACTTCTCAAGGAGAGAGCTGCACGACCTGCCCTGCAGAGTCACACACACCAATGATCTGCCCATGCGTGCCAGACAGTGTGCCAACTACCAATCACTGATCACCATTTATTTCCCGCCTTTGTTTTAAATTTCAACAAATGTGATCTTAATTTACAACTTAACCATACACTTACTTTAACTTTACAATAAAAAGGTTATCATGCACCCAGTCTTCTCTCACTACTGCTTAAACTTTCTCAGAACTGTTTCAGCTTTACTGGGTCCTCTGTACTTTTGCTAGCTTTCTGCCATCATGTCGAATTCCAAACTGTACACTCAGAAGTACAGGAAGGAATGGGAATCACAAGGTGACTTTAAGGGCTGGTTGAAGCCCTGTATGGGCAGTGATTCAAGGGCATACTGTCTTTACTGCAAGACAGACTTTTATGCCAAATTGAGTGACATAAAAAAGCACGTCCACTCAAAAGCATGTTGAGAGGTCCAAGCCTTACAATAGTGCAAAGCAATCGACATTGCCATTTCTGTATAAGAAAACTGATTCCTCTAAGCAGGCTGAGGCAATCATGGCCATGGCTATTGCTGAGCACTGCTCAATCTTGGCTTGTGACCACATTGGAGAGGCATGCAAAGCTGCTTTTGCAGATTCTGCTGCTGCCACGCATTTCCGAATGCACCGCACTAAGTGTACGGAAATGATGAATGGTGTGCTGGCACCATATTTCCTGAAAAAACTTGTGCATGGTGTTGATGACCAGAAATATAGTCTCCTCCTTGATGAGTCCACTGACATAAGTGTGTCCAAGTACCTTGGTGTGGTGATCCGCTACTTTAATGAAGACAAGGGAAAGGTACACTCAACATTTTTAGGGCTGATGGAGTTGGAGGGTGGGGATGTCAGGTCAATAGCCAAAGCTGTATTAGCCTTGCTTGAGACATGTGGACTCAAAAAAGAGAACCTCCTGGGCATTGGCACAGATAATGCATCTGTGATGACAGGGGGGTACAATGGGGTACACAAAATTTTGAGTCAGGAGAGTGGACTCAAAAATCTGGTCCTCATTCGCTGCGTTTGTAACTCGTTACAGTTAGCGGTGAGCTCTGCCTCTAAGGACACAATCCCACGAAGTGTAGAGTATATGGTAAGAGAAACTTACAACTGGTTCTCCATATCTCCAAAACGCAAAGAGGCATACAAGGCGGTCTATAAGACAATTAACTGTGGTCAGTAGCCGTTGCAAATCACAAAGGTGTGTGCCACACGTTGGCTGTCCATCGAGCCTGCTGTGTTTCGAATCATGGACCAGTGGGAGGAGCTGAAATTACACTTCAGCCTCACCAAGGCAAGTGAACACTGTTACATGGCAGATGTTCTACACTCCATGTACAGTGACCCACAAAACATCCTGTACCTCACTTTTTTGAAGTCTATTCTCACTGAGGTACAGTCTGCTGTCAAGGCTTTTGAGGGGGAGCAGACTGACCCTCTGAAGCTGCTTGACTGTCTTATTCTTCTAACCAGGTCAGTCTGTAACAGTGTTATTAACTCGTTGGCTAAAATTGATGTGCTCAAAGAGCCCATCGAAGGGCACATCAGCCCCAAGCCATACCTTGGCTACACATTTGAGGCCAAGGCAGCAGAACTGAGCCTCTCCCCTGAAAATGAGAGCAGTGTGCGGAAGCGATGTGTGAGCTACACCATATCCTTGGCAAATGAGCTTAAGGCAAGGCTCCCTGACAACATGGAGACATTGCAGCACATGTCTCTCTTTAATGTGGGGGAGACACTAAGACACAACAAGAGCTTAGCAGACATGTCTAAAATAGCCAGCCTTTTGGGATACTGCCCTTCCACCATTGACAAGGTCATTCAACAGTGGAGGAACATCCACCTGCTTAAGTGGGAAGAAACCACCAACACAATGGCCTTCTGGAATGAGGTTAAGAGGTACAGAGACGCAGCTGGCCTAAACCCATTTGAGGAGTTGGCTACTGCTGCAGTCTCTGTCCTCTCCCTCCCACACTAAAATGCTGAAGTTGAGAGGCTATTCAGTCAAATGAGTGTGGTGAAATCCAAACTCCGGAACCGTATGTCCCTGCAGACCCTCAGCTCAATTCTCTACATCAGAAATGGCCTGAAGCTGGCTGGGGATGCATGCTTTAAGCATAAGCTGCCAGACAAAGTGCTGCAACAATTTGGAACCTCAGCTGGCTATTCATTTAAGCCGTGCCCAGCAAGCACTAGCTCTGCCTCTGCACCTGAACCCACCATTCCACAGGAGAGTAACATTGAGGATCTTCACGATGACAACGACGAATTCTGTATATAAAATAAATATTTACACTCTTGTAAATAGACACTGATTCAAAGTTTTGCATAAATTAGCAGTTATATAAATACATCGTTTTAGATAATAAATAGTTCACTCTCTATAATTAATAGACAGCACAGAATAATATTTTCTCTGACATGTACATAGTTAATTTGATTTTCTCTCTCACTCTTTCTCTCCCGATCGGGATGTTCCTCTTGTAAAAATGTACATAGTTTGTTTGATCTTCTCTCCCACTCGTTATGTCCAGATTGGGATGTTCTTAACAGTTTGTGAATATTTAAATAGTTAGTTTGAGCTTCTCTTCTCTCTCACACGTTCCCTCCTTTGAGGTCCCTTTCCGGCAGCGAGGGGCGGTGAGAGTTCACATCTTACGTTGGTGGCAGAAAGCCTTTTCCCTGCGTTGCTCCTTGTAGTCCTCGTTGTACGTCCACAATTTGCAGCGTGTTGGCAGTAGGTAACGTTAGCTAGCTAATAAACTAATTAACTAAAGCTCACGCCAACCACGGGACACATTACATTTATTTTTCGATGGCGAGAAGAAATCCCACCTCTGCCATCAATATAGCTGATGGTTGTGAGTGCGCCGCCGCCTATACTTATGAAGATAAAAAAATAATAACACGAAAGGCACCGTAGTTAGTCCGTAGTTTTAGTTCTTCTACTTCTTCTTCTCCTTGATCTTTATGACGGTTGACAAAGAACAAAGAACACCATCTGTCGCATTTTAGATCCACCCTCTCTGTTAAAACCCTTCACAATAAAATCCCTTTCTCCAGATAAGGATGTTCCTCTATCTTGTAAAATGTACATAGTTTGTTTGATCTTCTCCCTCCCTTTACTGTTTTTACTTCAAATATATTTGTCCCTGTAGTGAGTTTGTGATTATTTGGTAAAGATTTCTCTATCAACCTTTTGTATATATAGCTTAAAATAATCTCCCCCTCACTGCACCAGACACAACCAGTAAGCTTTATGCAAAGAGTACGTGATTACGTCATCAATATGTAAATGAGCGCATGACGTCACATGGCGACTTTTAGCGACTTTTGGAGCTAGTGCTAGCTACTTTCATTGTAAAAGAGTTGGCAACACTGATCGTGGTCCTCTAAGCGGCCGCTTCCCAGAGATTGACAGGAGGGAATGTGAGTTTGTTATTCAGAAACTAATTTTGATTATCAGAGTCTTCTTCTGAAGATTAGTCTTGGAAATATATATGTAATCAGGGTCGTCCTATATTCGGGTCAATACGGTACTTGCTTTTAAAGGTACTTAAGTATCCAAAAGTACATGCTTTAAAATTTACTTTAAAGTCCGTATAAAGGAAATTCAGCCATTTTCTTCTAAACACATTAAAAAGGTCAAAAATGTATTTCCTTAAAACATGTAAAAGCCATTCAACCATTTAGAATTTAATTTTGGAGCTAGGCTCAACAAACGCATTATGCAATACGTCCATGATGATTTGCATAAACCCCGCCCTGCTGGAAGCCATATAAATACATTCAGCGCATTAGATTCGGAGGTTTTTCCGCTTGCTCTCGAGTCTTGGATAGCATCTCTTAGAATAGTTTGCAGCTAGCTAACCAGTCAACCAGTCAGCTAAACAGTCATGTCTCCCCCACGTTGCTCCTGCATCTTTCCTGGATGCCACAGTGTGCAGGGTAACGGCGCCGTTAGCTTATTTAAGTTTCCTAAGGACGACAACGTAAGGAAACGGTGGATCGATTTTGTCAAGGGGAGCTACTGTGGAGAGTAAAAAATCACCACAACACCGTCTCTGCAGTGTCCACTTTACCCCCGATAGTTACAGCAACTGTCACCAGGTAAAGTCTGGATATCTGAAGAGTCCGTTGACGCTGGTCAGTGAGGCCGAACCGACCCTCTCCGTCCCCGGCTTGCATCCTCCCGTCCCGCTGACAGCATATGGTCTCATCCCCGCCGCGGGCATTATGTGGCCGCCTGCAACCGTCCTGCCCACAACAGGTGCTCTCATCCCCGCCACAGGCCAGACTTTAGATTCCCTGCCCGAGCCAGACCCTGACGCGAACCAGACCGCGGGCCGGGCCTGGCCGATATTTCCCGTCACTATCCTCGGGCCAGGTCAGCCGGCCCTTGATCAAGCATTTGTGTGTGTGTGTGTGTGTGTGTTTTTGTAATAACTCAAAATAATGACTGTATTTCCAGCTACAAAAGGCGCATCTCTCTCCTCCCTCCATGTTGTCTGTGCCGTTGCGTGGTCTAACACGTGAGTGAATGTCCTCTTGTACAAAGTGTGACTTCTCGTGTACGTGGCGTCACTCCCCGAGATGAAAGAAGAAAGCAAAAATATATAATTTTACTAAGGAAAATGACAAAAATAATAGTAATGCACAGTGATTTGAATAAGTAACTTTAATCTGTGGTTTGGAAATATTACCGCGTTAGATTACTCCTCACTGAAAAAAGAGGTCAGATGAGAGTAACACCTTACCGGCATCACTGATTGTGTAAGTGCAACATGGAGTTTGAGAACGTCCATTATAACAGCCCACGTATTAAAAAAATGTTGGGTTTAAATCGGGCTCGGGCTCATAATTACAGTTAATGTGTCGGCCCGGGCCGGGCCGGCTCGGACACAGTGTGCACAGGCTCGGCTCGGGCTTGATTTTTTGGGCCAGATCTAAGCTCTAAGTGTAAGTGTGTGCTTATGTATGTTATAAATATTGTACATTTTGGCAATTAAATGTATTTTGCTGAAGGTGCAAATCCTGAAAGTGATTTTACATGGTGCATCCTGTCATGCCCATGTAATGTTAGCAAATGTTATTGCATTTAATCATGACATGATTTGGCCTCATTCCCTGAGCGGAGTCCATCTGACAGCACAATGATAATCCACAGGTTATATTTTACTGTAAGGACGAGGCTGAGCACTATCAGTGTCTGACTCAGAGTCAGTTTCTGGCTCTGATGGCTCAAACAGGTCGGGCTGGGTCCATCCGATGACGCTGCTACCTTCCATTGTTACTGTAGGTTAGGTCCTCCTGCAGTACACGGAGGCAGCTCCCCTCCTGTGTGGGCGTGGTTACTGCGCCTCTAACTGACACGCCCCCTGCGTCTCACAGCAGAGAGAAGTGCTTGTTTTCCATGATTCTGAGACCTAATTTTATATATTTTGCAAATTTTTAATCTTTTAAATTTGGCTCAGTGGTCAATGACACATGTTTCTGTGGTATGACAAACTCATAACACAAATTTATTTCTGCTTTACACGGACTTTAATTAAAAGTAAGAGTAAGAGTATTTTTTTTTTTTTCACATCAATGAATTACTGTAATTCACTCTCGTTTCCGAGAATTAACTCTTTGAAACCACACACGCACACACAGCGCCACTTCCTACAAAATGTAGTTTTTGTGATCAACACACACTCACATTCTCACAACATGATGACATTGACCGAGACAAATAGAAAATAACATGGTGAAAGTCTGGTTAACTTACGTCAACGTGTTTCTTTAAGTTGGACGTGGAGTTGTTGGAAACAGAGAGGACGTTTTTCTTCGGCAAACACAATAAACATTTGAAAATATATGTCTGTTTGTCTGTGTCCACGTTTTTTACTCTGCCAAACTCTAACAAGGAGTCCAGATAAGGCCAAGGATTTTCTGAAAGTTCCTGCTCCGGATCATGATCAGCCTCAGACTGAGACTCAGCGGATTGTCTTTCTTCTCCTGATTCAGCCATTGTCGCGGTTTTGTGTTGACAAATGCAGTCGAGAGCGTGGCTACTTTGGTGGCGTCCTTATAGGGAGGGATGACATATTTCCGCTTTTACGTAGATCCCAGTGGAGATGTGATAGGTTTCCTTCTTTGACAAACACAGCTTGTGTCCAATAGTATTTTAGAAAAAGAAAAAAAAGAGCATACCTAAAAGTAACAAGTACTTTTCGGCCTTCCTAGAAATTAACTCGAGTAAAAGTAAAAATATTTGTCTTGGAAATTCAAGTAAGAGTAATAAGTACCAAAGAAATCTAATACTCAAGTAAAGTACAAATCCTCTGGATATGTACTTAAGTACAGTACTCAAGTAAATTTACTCCGTTACTGTCCACCACTTGACACAACTGGAATTAAGATAAAACATACAGCCTTTTGTAGATTTTCTCATAAAAAGGTACAAAACTGTTTGTAAATCTGATTAATAATTAACATAGTAAGTACAACCAAATTTACCATAACAACTAGTAATGGTTGAAGGATTTTGGAGTTCTGGACAGTGTAGAGGTTGGCAACTTTTGCTATTGTACAATATTGAATAGACAGCTAGAACGTTCAAAAGTAGTTTATTCAACACAAAGATGCAAACACACAATCTATCTTTTTAATCTATCCACTGCTCCCTCTCCTGTTGTTTTGCAAAGTCGAATGGCTCTGGGGGTTTGATGTTGAAAGTCACCGCCGGAGATGCCGCAATCGCAAGAAAAACAAAAAATCACACTACTGACACCATGTTGCGTTGCAATAAAGACGGAATGCTTTCAGGTTGCGTTTACGTTTCTTTTACTTTAACAACCAGCAGGTCATACATGACTGTCCAAATCCAGGTAACTGAGTGACCCCCTAGCACGTGACCTGGAAGCTTTATAAGCCCACTCCATGGCAACCCCAGTGTTTCCAGTGGCAACGGATTACATTACACCACACTAACATGCTTGGTGTTCCTAAGATTGTGAGTTGGCTGGTAAGCTTTGCATCACAGCTGCTGGTGCTAACTGATCTGGAATACTGGCAGGACCTTGTGTTGCTGCAGCGAGAAGTTCTTAGGGCTGCTGCAAATGCAGCTTGCAGCTCTCAGGAGCTGTTAGGCTCAGAAGAAGAGATCTTGAGGGCAGGCAGCTGTGTGGGGGGAGGTGGAGAGGAGAGCTTGAGGCTAAGACGTTAAAGGAGTGGAGGGTGTAAGAGGAAGAACAAGGAAGGCTCTAGTTTTTATTATTTGGTCAGAAGGGGATCAGTCATCCTGACCAATAGTAGCTGAAAGCTGAATCTTGCACCTAGGTGTGAAGAATGGGAATTCTGGGACACTGAGTTCAGTTCAGAGTCCATTTTGAAATCCACCATGAATGACTTCATCTGTGGGTTCCAAGAAAAGCATGCATGCATGTATGTGGACTGTGATGACCCTGTCATATTTGTTGTGTGTTAACCCATTTCTGTGGGGGTGATTGAGGAGACGTGTATCAGGAGGAGATGCTTCACCCGAAACTGATCCACATCAGGGCTCCTCCTCCCTATATAACCTGGCTATCAAGTCATCTCCAGGGGTGGACAATAAGGGAAATTTATGTCCACTGGCCCGGAGGGCTCTGGCCCGCGTGTAACGTCCACATCGGTCCCAACAGGACTCGACATGACGCGTGCTGAGGGCAAAGTTTCACAGTACCGAAAAAAAAGGTTCTGATCGGTTCTAGTGTAAACCTTCAATTAGCAGCAGTGAGCAAGCAGCACGCGTTCTGCAGGAGCGAGCGAGCTGTGCACACTGCAGTTGCTTGCAGGTGTGCTGACGTCTCAGGGCACAGCGCTCGCTGCGCACAGAAAGTAGATGTCTCTGTCTTTGATCGGGTCGGGATCTCGTAACACTCCATCCATCCATCCATCCATCCATCCATCCATTGTC
>CAEMYA010001233.1:0-18495 GCA_903131615.1 Diplodus sargus
AAGAGCCGGAATTCAAAACAACACATGACAGAAAGTACAAGTCAACGCAATTTCCACAATTTAAAGGTCCAATATCATACTGTTTTTCATCAATTTCACACAGGTGTCAGAAGTCCAAAAACTCTGTATTCGATATGCATTGGCCCAAACACATGCATGGTCCTGAATTCCTATTCAGAGCAGGCTGTTTCTGTGCCTGCACCTTTAAATGCTAATGAGCTCCATCTGTCAACGCCTACTTGGAGAGCCCTTCCTGCTACGTCACTCTCAGGGAGAGGATGCCGGTTGCGCTAGCAATAGCATGCGCTAATGTTTACGGTGGATATAATGCTATGGCTCGCGGAGATTTTCTCATTCAACCGAACCAGTTTGACCCAGAATCGAACCCAGGGAGAGGCTCCTGAAGAAGTACAGACTCTGTGGCTGCAGCAGGACGTTTCAGAATGGTTAGTGTGTCTGAATAATGTTAGTATGTTCGTATGTGTTGTTACAGTTACTGCCAGGTAGCTAATGGCTAACAGCTAGCGAAAGCTGTGTTTGTCTCCAACACAGTCTCCAAACTCTTGGACACTGTTCGCATCGTCTCTGTCTCCAGTCTGCATGTTTCCAGACATTTTACTGTGACAACCAAGCTCCCTCGTAATATTATTAACATTAAACTCGCTTCAAACGCCATTGCATAGTGGACCGAAGCAGAGCTAACTAGTTAGCCAATTTCCAGCTGACTTCTCCAGCCTAGTAGGCAACTGTAAATACTATCAAACCGCAATGACACTTACCTGGGGCTCGGTGCAGCTGCTGGGCCCGGTATGGGTGGGACTGATCATTTTACGAGGGTCAGTGTCGAGGCAAAGCCAGCTTTGTACAGACCCTCGTTGAGAAAACAGTCCAAAGTGAAATGGTGAGCACACACATACAGCACTTTGAAAACTGCTGTGGGTACATTCCCATTAAAAATAAAATCCATCCATTGAGTCCTCAAGACCCCCGATGAGGGAGGTTTAAAAAGACTCTGGTGCTCGTTAGTGCAGCCAACGACAGAGCAACCGCTTCTTCCCGGTCGTACATTCGCCATTTTCTAACTGAGCGGAAAAAAACGGCGCCGTTTAGATATTTTCTTTGGGTTTTCGCAAACCTTCACCTGGGGCGGTGCCACCAACCAACGCATCTAATCTGTTGGTGACGTCACCGACAGACTATCTTCAACTGGCCTGTATAAGCACACATTTTCTAAAGGTGGAGAAAGCAAAAAAGGGAGAGGATGAACTTTTTTCATACCAGGGGGGATTGTAGACAGGCCGGGGATGCATATTATTGATAGAAAACCGCTCTAAGGTGTATTTTGCATAATATGGGACCTTTAATGGAAGAAGTTTAAAATGTAAATGAAGAATCTTTTCAATCAGTTTGAATCATTTTGTACAAAGTTGACTGATGAATTTATGACAAGAAGCTGAAAGATTGATGTGACTGTGATCCTGTACAGACTCAACTGTTCAGCACTGACAATGTTTCTGTGACAGGAGGAGACTCTGCACACTAAACACCACACAGACACACTGAGGAACCAAACCTGAAGAACCCAAATCCAGGATAAAGAGGTTCAGTGAATGTGGTGTTGAAGGTGTGGAGGTGGATCAGTGAGTCAGAGGAGACTCTGTAGAAGGACAGAGTGCCAGCAGGACAGTCCACATATACTGCTACTCTACCAGAGGAGGAGGAGGAGGAGAAGGAGATGTGTGTTTGTCTGTTATTGTGCCAGACAGAGTAACGACCATCATCAAAGCACCTCAGACTCCAGGACTGATCATTGTATCCAAACCAACAGTCTTTACTGCCTTCTTTCCTTCTGATTCTTCTGTAACTCACTGATATATAAACACTTCCTCTCCACTCGACCTCCCAGTAACAGCGACCAGTCAGACCAGTTCTACACAGCAGCTGCTGACACCAGAAGGACTCAAACCTCTCTGGATGATCAGGATATGACTGAACCTCCTCCACATGTGTCATCTTCCTGTTGTTGTCAGACAGTTTGATGTTTCTGCTGACTGTGTTTGTGTCGACTGTGAGCTCACAGGTATCTGATGGAGAGAAAAAGACACAACATACCTGCAGTTATTAATGTGTCATCAGTGTGATGATGACATCACAGATGTGAATGAGTGATGTCACAGTGTTTTGATGAATGACAGTAAAAAGACACTCACACTTCCTCAGACCTGGTGTCAACCATCGGACTCCAGCAGGCTCCACCCTGAAAGGAGGAGGGGGGTCAGAGCAGCACATCCTCTTTCAGCATGCAAACATGGACATGACATGACTCTCATACACAGAAACACAATCTGTCCATCAGGCTGCTTCTCCCTGTTCTCCCTGAACCTCTTCACCTCTGCCACTCTCCTCACACACTGAGAGTGAGCCACAGGATGTTGGTGTGTGTGAAAGAGGATGACAACATCTGAGAACACACACAAACCTCCTGTTGGATTTATCACTTCATCTTTATTTTATTGGATGTTGTTGCTGTTTCCTGTGGGCGACCTTACGCTTGCTGTTGGATCCAATGTCAACTTGTGCTTATGTTTTTATATTATAGGACTTTTGTATTTGGACGTCAGAACTTTTGAGGTCCGATTCCTGTTTGAAGCTTGGAGGGCTTTTCTGAATCTCAGCTGCACAGTCTGCTTTTTGTTCTTGCTGTGTTTCTGCTGCTTTGTTTTACTGTGCAAAGAAACAAATACAATTTATACGTAATAAATCAATCAGAAAACATTGGACGTTGGTTCCCGACCTCTGCCACAAAACCAAGTGACAGAGACTCCCAGACTGTTTCCCTCCAGAACCTCACAAGTGTCACTGAACCTGTTTGTGATAGAAACAGTTTCATGGTTTCATGTGTTGACATGTTCATGTTACTATAGTTTGGTGCTGGATTGATATCTGATGTATATTACAGCAGTTATAGTTACTGTGAGGGGAACTTCATGTCATGTTTGATGCCATTAAAAGCAGAAACAATGACAGAAAATGTCTCTTAGTCTGAAATCTGCTGTGGTGAACATGATGTGTCCAGATGTGACCAGAGGAACATCTGACTATGAAGCCAGGAATCTGTCTTTCTTTCTGTCTGTCTGTGGTTCACATGTCTACAGAACTGTTCATCCAATCTACTTTATACTTGGCAGGTTTGTTGCTGAGAACTCAAAGAAGTGCAGTGTTCAGTTTGAATTCAATATCAGAAAATTGTAGGGCTGCAACAACAAAAGTTTGGACAGGATGAACTTTTGGAACTGATCCACTTCATCCATTAGTAAACCTGTTGTTCCATGTCCTGTTGTTCCATGTCCATGTTACATGTCCCTTTATTCTCAGTGCATGGCTCAGGCTGCATCCACAATGTACACTTATCTTTTTATTTCATTTTCTAAATTCAAATCCAAATTCAAAAATGTCTTTATTGGCACGATGTAACACAAACATGTTGCCAAAGCAAGAACAGAAGAAGAACATTGTAGTGTAAAGACTACTACAGTAGATCAAACACAACATAGATATAACTGTAACCAAAGCTGACAATAACAGCTGAACACTAAATAATAAGTGTCATCACATATAACATGAACAACTGTCAGCTGACTGTCACTCACTGTCCCTCAGTTTGTGGCAGCAGAACATAGACTGCTGCTGGATCACAGCTCTTTGGATTCTCCCCTAGTAGGACTGTTCATGTTTCTTCATCTACTGGCTCAACAAAGCCTTTGTAATCTATTACATATTTAACATGTAATCTATTACATGTTTAAAATGTGTTTCTCTGATATGTTTATACTTTTGACACTTTGTGAGGAAGTGCTGCTCTATTGTTGTGTTTTATTGTACAGGCCTGATCTGTATTTGCTCTTTACATCAGCAGATATTAACTAAAACAACAAGGTGTGTTCAGTTCACTGAGCTTCGTGTGAATTGTGCTACTATGCAAACTGATATTATATAATATTGTGTCAGTCACTTCACAAAGAAACAAGTCAACATGGTGCGTACGTTGCAAGGACGCCCCTGACACCACAGCCAGCAGCTGTTCTGACTGATGGTATCCTCAGTATGCTGCTAACACACAAGGCCACTATCAATAGTGGAGGATGAGGGAGTGCTGTGTGCACTTTAGAAAACAAACTATATTTAGTGTGAATGCTAAAGGCTCACTCATAAATAGAATGAGTAATAAATCATCCAATTGCAAATTGAATTTTGGCATGAAAACGAAAAAGCAGTTTTCTTTTTAGCCCTGTGACAACGTGTTTTGAAGAAGAAAATGAAAATGCAATCTGGATGATTTATTACTCATTTTATTTGTGAGTCACATAATGCAGCGATGACCTTAAAATGAAAAAGCATTTCTCCTAATGCATTTTAATTTTCAAATTTGATATTTCAAATTGAATTTTGGTAACTATTTGCTTGGGCATCTTTTGAAAGTTAAATCTCAAATGTAATTTTCTTTATCATTTTAATTAAGTTACAAAATGAGCAGTCTTGAAGAAGAAAATGAAAATGCAATTTGGATGATTTATTACTCATTTTATTTATGAGTGAAAAATGCAGCTATATTCTGAAAATGAAAACACATTTCTGTTAATGCATTTTAATTTGAATTATGGAACAGATTCGCTTCCATAGTGACAACCACGTTGCTGCAGTCACAGTAAAGTGCTGCTGTAATTAAGGTGTTTCTGCAGGTTTGAAAAAGTCAAATTTAAGACTTTTTAAGACCATTTAGAACTAAATTTAAGACATAAAATATGAAAAGTGAGGAAAAATGCGGTCCCAGCATTACTTTAAAAAAATAACTACAAGCCATTCACAGAGCAGCTCAAACAATGAAGAATGGAGTGAGCGAGTGAGTGAGTGTCAGGGTTATAATAGTAAAATTTTCATTAGTTTTCATTTTAATTGAGTTTAGCTTGTTTTTTTTATTTCAGTTTAGTTTTAATTAGTTTAACAAGTGATTTAAGTAGTTTAAGTTTATTTTTTTCAAGGAATTTAATTTTAGTTAACTATAATAACCCTGTGTGTGCACATACTCACGCACACGGCGCAGAGTTCGGGTCGAGCAGAACTGGATGAAGTGTGGACATTGTAATCACTGCAGTATGATAAACACCTTACTGACATTACATCTGGTCGTAAGTTTGATATAAATTCCTTTATCAACTGCAATACCTCATACGTTGTTTACAGACTTGAATGTCCATGTGGTCATTTTTATATTGAGAGAACAAAGTGTAAATTGAGGACAAGATTTGCTGAGCAGAAGTATGCAATAAGAACTGGGAATCCCCAATATCCCATGGCTGTTCATTATAAAGATGTAACTCATGGCAGTTGTAATTCTTTAAAGATATCAGATATCGAGGATATTGAAAACTCAATCAGGGGTGGAAACAGGCTCAAAATACTCCTGCAAAGAGAGTCATTTTAGAGTTATACATTGAAAGCTATATATTATCCAGGTTTGAATGACAAACTGGATTTCTCTACCTTTTTGTAATTGTTTTTTCTTGTTACTGACAGTTCTGTTGTCTCTTAGACAGGTCCTTAGAGAGAGAAATAAGTAATTTCTCAGTCTTCTGAATGTATATAATATGTATGTTTTTTTATATATATTTGTTGAATTATTGATGTCAAATTGTGTGGTGCAGATTTCCCTTTGGTTGCACAGAGTCTGCCATATCCTTGACCTATTTTTCTGTCATTAGCTGGTCATGCTGATCATGTGACCTGCTCACACTGAGCAGCCATCTCTGATCACCTATTTAACAATGAGCAGAACTGACTGACAAACACTGTGCCCTTGCCCTGATGAAGGCCTTTTGTGCTGAAACGCATTGGCATGTTCTTATTAGACTAGCCATCTACTAATAAAGGAATTTTAATCGTTACCCTTTTGAGTGCCTCGGAACTTTTCTTATAAGTTCTACTTGGATCCCTAAACTGAAGAGCACCAGAGGGACACCTTTTTCTACACCCAAGCAGCACTCCATGCATTTTGTTTTTTTAATCAGAACTGGATAAACTTGGACTGGGAACTGGTGGCAAAGGTGTACAGAAGTGTGTGATAACATGACTTTGCTGGAGATCTTTAGAAGTGAAGTGGTATTTTTCTGATTTTGTGTGTGACACCTGCGCTTTCGCACCGTGTGTGCCCAATTTGAGGGTCCTCTGGCAGATTCCGCTGTGGAAGTCTTTCTGGAAATGGCGAAGTGTATGCCGATAAACTGCGCTGTTGGCAAAATGCCACTTACGTTCCAGAATACTTTAGACAAAAGAAACACACGGAGCTGACTGTGAATCTCATCAAAATATTTCCTCAAAACAAAAAAAACAAAAAGGGCGATGACGGAAGCGGTAAATGAACATACATATTTAAGACCTTACTAAATGAAAACCCTGTTATTACTGTAGTCGGCCATAAAGTGTGTGGATAGACTCAGTTAGTAACTGAAACCATGTGTTGTTTGCTGCCACAGAAGACAAATTAAAAGTCCATTTACACAACGTTGTCACGCCATCTCACTGCATTTAACACTTCATATAAATCCTTCACAATAAAAGTCCTGCATTATGCATTATTTCAAAGCTTTTATTTTGAAGCAGCAAAATCAGGAAACATTGGACTTCCAGCAGCAGAACCTTAACATACTCCAGAACAGCTGAGAGTGAAACTGAGTCAGCAGGTACGAGCAAGGCTGAAGTAAATTACAACAGCATTAAACCTGAGGTCCACCAACTACTGTAGAGAGCTGCAGCTCTGCACAGGTCACATATCATGTTAATCAACGGAGCAGATGATTGATCACTGAATGTTTTCTCTTTTTTTGTCATTTCATTTTGCTGGCGGTGCAAAACACTGGAACTTTCCTGCCCCTGCAGGCTGTTATAATGATAACTATCCAAAACAGCCCAAACTCAGCTGGAGCAGCCGTTTCCTCATGACAGGAGCCAAGACGGCACCACTGAGTCCATCTTAAATTATTCTTTGCACTGCTGCTGTTATGGTAATGTGACGGGAATGTTCCACCTCTTGTCATCCAACATTGTTATTGTACTGTTATATCTTCTGTTCACTTGAAACTGATGCCACAGACAGTTGTTACAGTCGGTAAATTGTTTCACACTGAGGCACAAATACACTGTCAGTGATGATCTAGAATGGAGTTACTCCAGTATTGATAAAGATCCATGTCAGAAGCATTTCAAATCCAAAGTCAAGTAAAAACACTGATACTCCATTTCAGGGAAAGAGTTTCTATAACATTCAGTGTCACAGAAATCTTTTGAATTTGAGATTCAGTATTTTCTGAACAGACATCTGACACAGACGTCTATTGTTATTATTAATATCATAACACAGCAGTGAAGTGGTGCAAGTTAGATTTAATGTTAATATTTTGATAATCCTCTGCTGATCGTCATATGTTTTTATTTTCGTCTTCTCTTCAATTGTAACTCTTGGCTTTAAGCTATGCAGCCTTTTCTCCAGAGCTGAACTGAACAACTGGAGGAGGAGTAAATGAAGCAGACCTCCTGACACTGAACCATCTACAGACCAGATACAGAGTCTCACACTAGCCCCTTTCACACAGAGAAAACACATGAACGCCACAGCGGCAGTTCACCAATTCTCTGCCATTGGTCGTTGACACAGAGTGAAGCAGCTCCGCCTTAAAGACTCACACAGAAAGCCAACACTGCAGCTCCTAAAGAGGCTTGACGGTACACGTCATGATAATGACGTCTATGTGTTTTAAAGGTGTTTCCTCGATGTCCTTCTGTCAATCTAAACCTGCAGATAGTTTATAATCATATGGATGCTGTTATGATGTGTAGTGATTGAGATCCTGACCCACCAAACATACTTGAAAGTGACAAAGTTAAATTTTTCGCTCTAAATTACATAATTAAATAATTACCATCAGTAAACTCGACGCTGTCTGACTCACTCGCCGGGACGGAGGCTGTTTTCTGGGGGAAAGTTAACTGAAGTCTCGGTTGGGAGGGCTGAGCATCATGGAGATTTATTTTTCAACACAAACACTTTGTGAGTTAAAGTTTTTTGCCGGTGACAGATGCTGTTTTTCGGGAGGACGGACGCTTCTCCACGTATAACTGCAGTATGTTTTTTCCTAATGTAAGCTGCCAAAGAGAGCTATGTTACTTTTGTTTGGTCCTTTAATGTTGCTTTGTGGGAAATTTCTCTTTATTTAGTTGAGTGAAGGACCTGTGTTGTTATCAGACTGTCAGACCGACACGTCCTCCATACGCACAGCTGGCTTGTTCATTCACACTGGTTCGGTTCGCCAGTAATGCGCCTCTGATACTACCTCCAGAGGTGGATCAGTGCCGGAGCGAAATTTCACCCCTCGTCGCCTCCGAGAAATTAAAACAGAAGCGGAGAATTGGCAGTGTGCAGTGTGAATGGGGCTACTGACTGGCTGCAGCAGGACTCTTCATACCTGAGAGTGTCCAGTCTCCAGCCTGGATCCTCCAGTCGAGCAGACAGCTGCTTCACTCCTGAGTCTCCTGGATGATTGTAGCTCAGGTCCAGCTCTCTCAGATGGGAGGGGTTGGAGTCCAGAGCTGAGGCCAGAGAAGTACAGCCTTCCTCTGTGATCAGACAGCCTGACAGCCTGCAGACACACAAAACAACACACATCACAGATCAGCTGAGGGTCCTGATGATTCAGTGCACATCTGTGTTTAAGGGATGTAACGTTTTTTATGTTCATCATCTTAGTTTTCAATAATGTACTAATCAGCACTGAACACAGAGTATAACTGAAGATGATAGAAATGCCATTACTTTTGCAAATATTTGGTCATGAACAAACTTATTGTACAGATTAAAATGAGGACCTGATGATGGCATCCGATGAAACATCAGAGGATCACCAAAGTAATTACAGTTCATTCTGAGGGGAGCATGAAAGTCAACATCCACATGACAACCCATCCAATGGTTGTTGAGATATGCAAATCAGGATTAAAGTGCAGAATAGACTGACTGACCCACATTTTAAATATATAGATTAGGGCTGTCATTGGTTTTGTATTGCTACTTTGATGAGGGAAGGATCTGTTAAGTTGTCAGTCTGTGAACACTATCAGAACATCACACTCCTGTCCACACAGATGAAGTCTCACCTCTGTTGTGGCTCTGGTACAACCTCTGTTGGAGGGTTAGAGGTGGAATGAAACTGTTCCCTCATTCCCCCATGCTTGAAAAGGCAGTGTGAATGGGGCTTCTGTGTCTCTCTCTCTCTCTCAACCCAACCGAGACAGTTGGCGGCCAACCACTAAGTCTGGTTCTGCTCGACGTTTCTGCTCATTAA
Organism: Diplodus sargus; assembly: GCA_903131615.1. Taxonomy (NCBI): domain Eukaryota; kingdom Metazoa; phylum Chordata; class Actinopteri; order Spariformes; family Sparidae; genus Diplodus; species Diplodus sargus. The sequence goes on from CAEMYA010001233.1 coordinate 9,393, forward strand.
TAGACAGTTTTTTTCTCACCTCTGTGTAAAGTGCTTGCCCATGGGGGACATGCTATGTCTCTTAAATCAATTGAATTATATTAGGAGTATGATCAAGACCTGCTCCAATTGTAATGTTACATGAAATAATGACATAAAATAATGAATCTTGACCTGAGAGTTTCAAGGACACAGTGTGGACTCTTCAGTTCAGCAGAAAGTAGCTTCACTCCTGAATCCTGCAGGTTGTTGTTACTCAGGTCCAGCTCTCTCAGACTATAGGACTGGGAGCTGAGAACTGAGGACAGAGCTTCACAGCTTCTCTTTGACAGATTACAGCCATTCAGTCTGGATAAAGAATAATGAGCAGAACAAGACAATTATTTCTATTTGGGTAAATAACAGTGCATTTACTGCATCCTGAAAAAAACCTCTCCACACTTACAGAGCTTTGTTGGAGGCTTTGATCACCGGCAGCAGCCTCAGGAGAGCCTCCTCTGAAGCAGAGTATTTCTTCAGGTCAAACACGTCCAGATCTTTATCTGATGACCGTAAGATGAAGACCAGAGCTGACCACTGAGCAGGAGACAGTTTATCTGTGGAGAGACGTCCTGATCTCAGGTACTGTTGGATCTCCTCCACTAGAGAACGATCGTTCAGTTCATTCAGACAGTGGAACAGATTGATGCTTCTCTCTGGAGACAGGTTGTCACTGATCTTCTTTTTCATGTACTTGACTGTTTCCTGATTGGTCTGTGAGCAACTTCCTATCTGTGTCAGCAGACCTCGTAGGAGAGTCTGATTGGTCTGCAGTGAAAGACCGAGGAGGAAGCGGACGAACAAGTCCAGGTGTCCATTTGGACTCTGTAAGGCCTCGTCTACAAAACTCTGGAGGTACTGTGTCAATGCAACTTCATTTTTTCTTGCTTCAGACTCCTGGGAGTTGATGAGATGTGTTGGGTCAGGTTGGCTTCTGAAAAGTTTAGACCACCAGGATGTTAACTGCTTTTCTTCTACCAGCAGATTGACTCTCGAGTTGATGAACGACAGATGGACATAAAGAGCAGCCAGAAACTCCTGAACACTCAGATGGACGAAGCAGAACACCTTGTCCTGGTACAGTCCTCTCTCTTCTTTAAAGATCTGTGTGAACACTCCTGAGTACACTGAGGCTGCTCTGATATCGATGCCACACTCTGTCAGGTCTGAGTCATAGAAGATCAGGTTGCCACTCTGCAACTGATCAAAAGCCAGTTTTCCCAGAGACTCAATCATCTTCCTGCTCTCTGGAGTCCAGTGTGTATCTGTCTCAGCTCCTCCATCATACTTGACCTTCTTCACTTTGGCCTGAACCACCAGGAAGTGGATGTACATCTCAGTCAGGGTCTTGGGCAGCTCGCCTCCCTCTCTGGTCTTCAACACATCCTCCAGAACTGTAGCAGTGATCCAGCAGAAGACTGGGATGTGGCACATGATGTGGAGGCTTCTTGATGTCTTGATGTGGGAGATGATTCTGCTGGCCTGCTCCTTGTCTGTGAATCTCTTCCTGAAGTACTCCTCCTTCTGTGGGTCGGTGAACCCTCTGACCTCTGTCACCATGTCAACACACCCAGGAGGGATCTGATTGGCTGCTGCAGGTCGTGTGGTTATCCAGAGGCGAGCAGAGGGAAGCAGTTTCCCCCTGATGAGGTTTGTCAGCAGCACATCCACTGAGGTGGACTCTGTAACATCAGTCAGGATCTCAGTGTTGTGGAAGTCCAGAGGAAGTCGACACTCATCCAGACCGTCAAAGATGAAAACAACCTGGAACTCTTCAAAGCTGCAGATTTCTTTGGTTTCAGTGAAGAAGTGATGAACAAGTTCCACCAAGCTGAACTTTTTCTCTTTCAGCACATTCAGCTCTCTGAAAGTGAATGGAAATGTGAACTGTATGTCCTGGTTGGCTTTGTCTTCAGCCCAGTCCAGAGTGAACTTCTGTGTTAAGACTGTTTTCCCGATGCCAGCCACTCCCTTTGTCATCACTGTTCTGATTGGTTCATCTCTTCCAGGTGAGGCTTTAAAGATGTCTTCTTGTCTGATTGTTGTTTCTGGTCTGTCTGGTTTCCTGGATGCTGTTTCAATCTGTCTGACCTCATGTTCATCATTGACCTCTGCAGTCCCTCCCTCTGTGATGTAGAGCTCTGTGTAGATCTGATTCAGAAGGGTTGGGTTTCCTGCTTTAGCGATCCCCTCAAACACACACTGGAACTTCTTCTGAAGGTCAGATTTGAGTTTACGCTGACAAACTGCAGCAAGATGTTCTAAATGAACACACAACAAACAAGATCATTAAGTTATATTTATGAAGACAATAACATAATTTCCTTCACCTAAAGATTTGAACAGATTCATCATCATCAGACTTCAGTAAACATCTCACTGATCCAACACGTTAAATCTTCAGAGAAATCTTCTTACTTCTCTGCAGACAGTCAGCCAGCTCCTCCTGCTTCATTCTCCTCAGGAAATAAAGTGTGATCTTCAGAAATGCCTCTCTGCTGCTCCTCCTCTGCTCTTCATCCTCACCATCCCTCTGACTCTCTAAGCATTCTGGGTAATCTGAACTCAGAACCTTCTTGACCTTCTTCAGCTCGTTCTTCACAAAAGTCACAATGTTCTCCTCCAGCAGCTGAAACAGAATATTGTGTGAATGACAACATTTAACATCAGATCCATGTTGGACAGATTCATCACTGGTCTGTAAAGTGCAGCATGGAGATTATTGTGAACAGACTGGATGTAAAAGTAGATGTTGTTCATGTACAGACCTTACATATGGAGTCCAGGTGTGTCTGATGCTGCTGGACAGACGGACCTCTGGGAACCTCTGAGCTCTCCTGGTCGACTCTGTGGAGGAATCATGAAGAATCAGTCACATTGTGTCTGTCCACTCAGAGACAAACACAAGCTGAAGGTCCTTTGAGTTAAAGTGTTGATGACATTGTTGAATCAGATGGTTTCCTCTGACATCACAGTGTTGGTTGTACTGCTGATCCCACTGTGAATCAACAGTCAGTCAGTTTACTGGGTTGGTTCAGCAGCTTGTCTGGTTTAGTCCCTCCAGCTCTTGACCCGTTTAATACTGTGGACAGCAACACACAGCTAACACAAGCTAGCTGGATGCTAACTGTCCAGTGCAAACTGGTAAAAAGATTCCAACATTGGAGAATGAAAAATGATTCATTATGTCTTTTCGTTTTGGTTTATTTTACTTCTGCAATAAATTTGAATCTGACACCAAAAAATGAAATTACTGGTTTGTTTTTGGTACAAACTTGATTTTCATATTTAATTTGTCTGATTTGTGACCCGAAAGTCATTTATTGACTTTTTTGTGAGTTGCTTTTGGCCGATGAACAACACAACGGCCTGAATTTAAAGATAATAATGAATTCATTGTTCGTAAGATATATCCATGTAGACACAACTTGCAGTAAGAAAAAATACATAACGTCTGAATTTCAAAGTGCTCCATGTGATTTTAGACGTATTTGTAAAACTTTATTATTTTTGCATATTTAGTAAATATTATAAAACATTAAAATGTTCTGCCTTCAGTTCATATCTTTGTCTCAAGTGTTTGAACTATATTTCAGAGATCAGAAAAAAAGTTTTTTTTATTTTCTATGTATTTTATATCTAATTGGCTGATATATCAGTTATCGGAGTTTTTACTCTTCAAATGGGTTTCGGTACCGGCCCCATGAAGTCCTGATGGGTCGGGCCCTTGTAACATGAGATATAACACACAGCCCTTCCTCTTCTCAGCAGCAGGACTCATATTTCAGCAGGAGGTGAGTCACTGCTGTTTGTCCACAGGAGGAACACTGTCCTGTCAGAGTTGTTTAGGGACGGACATGAAGAAATGTGAACCTGTCCTTTAATACTAATCCTGCTCTGACCTCCATCATCACTCTGAGAACATGAAGACCATCAGGACAACTGGTCAGACTGGATTTAATGAGGACAAACATCAACAGCTTACTGAACAACTTACTGTCTGTCTGAGGGATGTTCTTGTTTGAAATTAATAACGAAATCCTTTGACTGGTCACTCTTGAAGGACACACAGCTGGGCTCAGGTCCAGGTTCAGGTCCAGTGGTTTTAGAGGGAGGGCCTCCCTCCTCTCTGTCCTCACACTGATTCATGCTGCTCATCTCACACACACTTTCATCTGGAGAGGAAACACAAATCATTCATCTGCACATCAACTGAAATCAGCCTTTCCATCATGTCTCCTGTCAGAACATCAGCTGCTCCTCCTCTGATTGGCTGCTTCATATCAGTGTCACATGAATGCTGCACTTCTACTGTCAGTCCACTAGATGGTGTCATGGAGCATCAGACTGGAAGTGAGTCTTCTGCTCTGAACAACAGTTTAACCAGCGAGAAGACTGGAATCACTGTTCTAGAAACACCAGTAACAGTGGAGGAAAGTACATTTACTCGAGTATTTTACGGAACTACAATTCTGAGGTACTTCAGTCACGTATTTCCACTTCATGCAGTTGGTGCTGAGGGCTCAGTCTATATGATGACGTCATAGTAAATAGTGGGCCACATTCATGTGTTTGGACTCATTTGAATTTCCAGGATAACATGTATCTGATGATTATGAACAAGAACCAGAACACCAACATATTATAAGTCACATCAGCTGCAGTCAACAGCAGCAGGGAGAGGAGAAGGGACAGGAAGTCACCAGACTCCCTTGGGAAATCGCTCAATTTAGTGAGTTGTTGAGTTAAGAGAACCTTTATAAACTGTCAGAAACGCTGTCGATGACACATTCATAATGAACTTTCTTGTATATTCGGCATATGTTACAGCCTCGTTTTAGGAGGTGCTGCAGCCCCCTCAGCATCCAACATGGTGGACAGCCGTTGTGAGCGGCTACCTGTGAGGTGACTTTTATCAAAGCTTGTTCAGTTTGAACAAACAGACTTCTGCAGTTTTTAGAGCAACAAGCGGGCAAAAGTGAACACTGACAAGATGAGGAGAGTCATTAAAGTGTAGAACATTTCAAATGTTCGTTAAATTACCTTTAAACGGAGAGAAGAAGCTGCTGCAGCACGAGGATCAGTGAAAGTGAAAGTGAACTTTACACCGGAAACATCTGCGTCTGTGTGTGTGTGTGTGTGTGTGTGTGTGTGTGTGTGTGTGTGTGTGTGTGGGCAAAGACATAAATATCGTTATTTAAAGTGTATTGATGACTGTTGTTCAGCACATTGATACCAACAGTGATGAGTTCAATACAAACTTCATGCTTCATATTAATGTGGATGGAAGTTCTGTGTTAAAGTGACTCACAGACAAACACAAAGTGACAAACTGCAGCTAACAGAGCAGTTTATGATCCACACACACCTGCTGTGTGACTCAACACACACACAGTCAGTCACACAGATTCAAAGTCCACATCAAGTTCAGCCCGTGGACCGGTTCTGTAACTCCGTCTTTGTGATGTGAGCATCCAATCAGAAGGAAGAAAAACAGACTTCTTTGTGTTTTTCTGCAGGTTGATCGTTGAGTCTGAGGCCCAGTTTAGGAAACACTGAGGGTCTTTAGAATATTCTGGACCGGCAGACGACACAAACGCTTTCACGGCCACGAGAACATGATGCAGGTGCTGCAGCTAACTGGTGCACGTGGAGCTGCAGGGACACAAACAACAAAGTGGATTTTCTTCTGAGCGTTCTTCACTTTTCTCTTCACATCCTTCGCTGTGTTCAGACGTCCTGATGGGAGTCGACATCTTCAGAGCTGCAGGAGGCATTCAGGGACCTGGTTCTGGTCCACCAGTCCACACTGGGACCTGGAATCTGCACACACTTACAGGAATAATAGTCACACACCAGCAACCTGACATCATCTCACAGCTGACTTTACCGGCCTCTGATTGGTCAAAGAAACCACTTGTGTCATTGTTCCCGTCTCGCTCTTACTCTTATTTTGGACGTCGTCGTGACTTTCTCCCGTCATCTTGTCGTCATCGTGTCGTCACATTTCTTTCGCAAACTCAACTTCCTGTTTGTGTTTCTACTCTGTTCTTGAACTCTGTATCAGGGAAAATGAGCCCAGAAGGTTCTGGTCCGATCTGGGATCGGCTCCTCCATCAGCTGAAGAAGTGTGAGGACGTGGTGGCCCAGTTAGTGACGTCACGCTTCTGTGTTCCCTCTGCAGAGGAAACATTGAAGAGGACTGAAGTGGATCCAGAGGGACAGTTTGTCTGTCTGACAGCTGGGCCCGGTTCCTATCAGGTGTCCAGTTCACCTGGAAGGATTCAGACCACACTCACCTTCACCTGTATGGACCTCGTCCTGGTCTGCACCTGAAACACATCATCAGAACACTTTGACACACAGACGACAGAGACGACTGTCGACTGATGTCATTTTATCAAACCTGAATCTGGTTTGAATCTCTGACTGACATTGAAATGCTCCATGTGCCCAGGGTTCTGTCTGTCAGGCTCCGCTGGTACCGCTCACAATCTGATGCTTTCATTCTGTTTCCATCACAACCCTTTGTTCTTTATTCTTACTTGTTATTAACACTTTAGTTTAAATCAACCTTCACAGGCATCATTGTGCATTTGATCTTTCATCATTTGAAGCGTTCATTTTTATTGCAGTTGGTGTCCATCAGTCTCCAAACCTGTCTGTGTTTCCTCCATCAGCTGTGAAGCTCTTTGAATCACATGTTAATGTGTCTGAATGATCAATAAAGTCCGACTGGTTGATTCTTCACACGTAGACAACGATGCAACAAACGACGCGTGTCTCAGTACTTTCTCAGTTTTCTCTGGCTCTTTATTCAGCGTCATTCTGCTGGAGTTGGAGGACGTTGCCGCCCTCTGCTGGTGAAAACAAACCACAGCTGTTGTGTATCCAGTGAGCTCATATCACACTGTTCAGTCTGTATATATCTCAGTCTGTTACATTTCACTGCACACATTTCACTGTTTGTCATCCTGGAATCAAATGAGGGAAATTAAAATATGTTTTCTTCCCATATAATAATCACACAGAAATGAACAGATGTTGTGCATTTTATCACGTCACTACGGACATAATTACATGTGTTAACCAACACCATCAAACTTTGGTTTCATCATTAGAAACACATGAAACAAGTCAGAGTGTTTCAGGTGGAGTGTCGAGTACAATTGATCAGATTTTACTGTCCATTCACAACTTTGTTCACAATGATTCTTTACAATTAAAGCTGCAGACGAGTCAATGTTTTCTGTTTCTTACATTTCACTAATAGTTCTGGATTTTATTGGAACAAGAGCCGGAATTCAAAACAACACATGACAGAAAGTACAAGTCAACGCAATGTACACAATTTAATGGAAGAAGTTTAAAATGTAAATGAAGAATCTTTTTCAATCAGTTTGAATCATTTTGTACAAAGTTGACTGATGAATTTATGACAAGAAGCTGAAAGATTGATGTGACTGTGATCCTGTACAGACTCAACTGTTCAGCACTGACAATGTTTCTGTGGCAGGAGGAGACTCTGCACACTAAACACCACACAGACACACTGAGGAACCAGGACTGGACCAGAAGAGTCCAAATCCAGGATAAAGACTTTCAGTGAATGTGGTGTTGAAGGTGTGGAGGTGGATCAGTGAGTCAGAGGAGACTCTGTAGAAGGACAGAGTGCCAGCAGGCGAGTCCACATACACTGCTACTCTACCAGAGGAGGAGGAGGAGGAGGAGGAGATGTCTGTGTGTCTGTTATTGTGCCTGACAGAGTAACGACCATCATCAGAGCACCTCAGACTCCAGGACTGATCATTCTCTCCAAACACACAGTCTTCACTGTCTCCTCTCCTTCTGATTCTTCTGTAACTCACTGATATAGAAACTCCTCCTCTCCACTCGACCTCCCAGTAACAGCGATCAGTCAGACCAGTTCTACACAGCAGCTGAGGAAACCAGGACTTAAACCTCTCTGGATGATCAGGATATGACTGATCCCCCTCCACATGTGTCATCTTTGTGTTGTTGTCAGACAGTTTGATCTCTCTGCTGACTGTGTTTGTGTCGACTGTGAGCTCACAGGAATCTGATGGAGAGAAAAAGACACAACACAGCTGCAGTTATTAATGTGTCATCAGTGTGATGATGACATCACAGATGTGAATGAGTGATGTCACAGTGTTTTCATGAATGAAAGTAAAAAGACACTCACACTTCCTCAGACCTGGTGTCAACCATCGGACTCCAGCAGGCTCCACCCTGAAAGGAGGAGGGGGGTCAGAGCAGCACATCCTCTTTCAGCATGCAAACATGGACATGACATGACTCTCATACACAGAAACACAATCTGTCCATCAGGCTGCTTCTCCCTGTTCTCCCTGAACCTCTTCACCTCTGCCACTCTCCTCACACACTGAGAGTGAGCCACAGGATGTTGGTGTGTGTGAAAGAGGACGACAACATCTAAGAACACACACAAACCTCCTGTTGGATTTATCACTTCATCTTTATTTTATTGGATGTTGTTGCTGTTTCCTGTGGGCGACCTTACGCTTGCTGTTTGATCCAATGTCAACTTGTGCTTATGTTTCTATATTATAGGACTTTTGGATTTGGACGTCAGAACTTTTGAGGTCCGATTCCTGTTTGAAGCTTGGAGGGCTTTTCTGAATCTCAGCTGCACAGTCCCCTTTTTGTTCTTGCTGTATTTCTGCTGCTTTGTTTTACTGAGCAAAGAAACAAATACAATTTATACGTAATAAATCAATCAGAAAACATTGGACGTTGGTTCCCGACCTCTGCCACAAAACCAAGTGACAGAGACTCCCAGACTGTTTCCCTCCAGAACCTCACAAGTGTCACTGAACCTGTTTGTGATAGAAACACTTTCATGGTTTCATGTGTTGACATGTTCATGTGACTATAGTTTGGTGCTGGATTGATATCTGATGTATATTACAGCAGTAATAGTTACTGTGAGGAGAACTTCATGTCATGTTTGATGTCATTAAAAGCAGAAACAATGAGAGAAAATGTCTCTTAGTCTGAAATCTGCTGTGGTGAACATGATGTGTCCAGATGTGACCAGAGG
>CAEMYA010001234.1:45236-67904 GCA_903131615.1 Diplodus sargus
ACACCAGCATCTGACACCATACATGGCCTCCTTGATAGACTGCCCTCTTAACATGCTCCTTTAGGGCAGCCTTTGTTGGAGGGATTGACTGCACATTGTGCCTCTTTGCAAAACACTTCCTCCTAGGTTGGTCTATGTCTGTGGATGTACTGGTTCGATCACAGAACAGAATTATAAACCTTTCAATAGTTGCCATTACCTCCTGTAGAATATCATGTGGGGCAGAGGACAATTCTGACTACAAACTATTTATGTGGGTGTCTATGGGGGAAAAATAAGGGTTTTTCTTAAATAAGTTTTATTTATCTAGTTGTGAGCTAATTGTGATAACAAAACAAGTTTAAAATAAGTTTTATTTATCTAGTTGTAAGCCTACCTAGAGCCGAGCGTATGACAAATATGATCTTGAGGCATGTTGCAATTGTCAAGTCATATCTGATCTTTCTAATGAATTGAAGGACTTGAAGGTGACATCAACATGTCACTATTTTTGAGACTTAGGTATTTGTGAAGTTTAAGGTAAAGATTGAAATTAAACTAAATTCTCTTCAGCTAATTTTAACTAGCACCACTTACGTAAATGGTGGCCATCTTGAATTGTGAGGACAAAGGAAGATTCTGGGCTTATTACACATTCTAGATTTTATTTCTGCATGATAAAATGTATAATTATTTATGGATATCCAATTTTTTTCAGACTGCCTTTGGCCTTAACTGTACCAAATTTCATGCTTTTATCACAAAGTGCACGATTTTTCAGCTAAGCCGCCCCACTATAAGGACTATTTTAATTGAGGCATTTCATATCTAAAGATCTCTGTGCTCTGTTTGACCTCTTATCACATGTTGTTTTTCAGATTTTCACTCGTCAGCGTCTCTCACAGTGAGTCCTGACAGAGCTCAACACTCTGACTCTGTCTCACTGAGCTGTGAGGGAAACTTTACTGAGTGGAGAGTGATGAGGTTTAATAAGAACAGATACCTGTCAGACTGCACCTACTGGGGGACAATGACTGGATCTACATGCAAGCTAAAGACTTACTGGCCCATTGATGCAGTGTACTGGTGTGAGTCTGGATCAGGAGAGTTCAGCAACACAGTCAACATCACTATACAGAGTATGATTTTATTATATTTTGGTTTTTTAACTTATTATTTCAAACATCCCATTGTGTGTTGAGGAGTACAGTACACTGACCTGTTAAGAGTTCTGCCCAACACTCTGCTTCATGATCTCTCTAGAAATTAATTGTTTTCACTTGATAAACATAGTTACGTGTTTGATTACACTGTGATTTTAATCATGTATAAATACAGAACATAGATTTATGGCTGATGTGTTCTTCAGTTTTTAGGTCCATGATCACCCTTTAAAGTCCAGTGTGAAGGATTTAGTGACATTTAGCTGTGAGGTTGCAGATTCAGCAGCTGAAAGGGTTCTTGAACAGTAAGACACACAAGGTGTATGAAGATAAAACATCAGATTTTATGATCACTGTTAAATCAATGAGAAATGTCAAAGAAAAAAATCCAGTATGTTTCTTTTCTCGTCTCTCTACACCCACTCATTCTCAAGTTCCTCGACCAGCTGATCTCTGACTGAAACCTCGTATTCTTTGACTGTTTAACAGATAAAAATATGATCCTGCTGAGCCCTGCCCGTCCTGTGACTGAGGGAGATTCTGTTAGTCTGAGCTGCAAATTAAAATGGGGAACATTTGACTCCACAGTGTTTTTCTATCACAATGAGAAACTCATTCAAAGTGACACCAGATGGGAGTTAAATATCTCTGCAGTGTCAAAGTCAGATGAAGGATTCTACAAGTGTCAACACTCAGGACAAGAGTCAGCACAGAGCTGGATGTCAGTTCAGGGTGAGTAGGATTAAAACGATTCTTCCATTTTCTTTTTAATCTGAACTGTTTCTGTGAGTGAAATAAATTCAGCTGAATACTGAAGTAGTTTAGTTTCAGACACCTTCATCTGTTGGATTCCGTTGACTATGATATTAATTAAAGCACTTTGTATATTCAGTTTTACCAACATGTTATATAAGTTCATTAATAGTTAATATTTACTATTTTTACTGCAGTGTCCGGGCCTGAAAGCTCTTTAGTTCCTGTTCTGTTGATTGTTGGGCTGATTTGTGGAATCCTTCTTGTTATTCCTCTTCTCGTTTTGTTTTGCTACAGAGCGTCCAATGGTGAGAACTTCTTCTTCTGTTGTAAGATGTGTTTAATTATTCAAATACACACACATACTCTGATCTCATGAGATAGAACAGCAATATAACAACCATCTAACAACAGATGTCTTTTTCACAGATTCATGCTTTTTCAGGTAGGTGCAACACTCTCTTATCTCATTTTGAACATAATATCAATACATTTTTATGTTCCTATTTAAATGTATTGTATCTGATACGTGTTGTAGACCAGTCCAGTCTGAGAGCGCCAACACAGAACATGTGGACTACGAGAATGATAATGACTCCACTCTCCTCCATGGTAAGCAGTTAAACTAATCTTTAGTTTCTACATATTATATTTTAATTAATCTAGAAAAATCTTAGTTTGTTTAACCAGTATTGTAAATTAACCTTGGCTTGATATTTATTTCTCTGTAGGTGATGTTTGTCTCTATGAAACAATCAGAGGACGTAAAGAAGCTGAACATGGTACAGTTTATACCTTTTTATTCATCATGGAGCTGTTAGAAATACTAGAATAAGACAATTTAATTTAACTGTAAGTGACTTTTTGACAATCCTTGAGAATATTTATTTGTCTGAAATGACATATTTTGGACTGAGTTACACATCTAACAGCAAATGTCTTTTTCACAGATTCATGCTTTGTCAGGTAGGTGCAACACTCTCTCATCTCATTTTAAACATTTTCCTATTTAAATGTATTGTATCTGATACGTGTTGTAGACCAGTCCAGTCTGAGAGCTCCAACACAGATAATGTGGACTACGAGAATGATCATTACTCCGCTCTCCTCCATGGTAAGCAGTTAAACTAATATCATAAATCAAATCTTATATACTTATAAAGTGGGGTCCAAAAGTCTGAGACCATTGAAAATCTCTAATACTGTCACGTAAACGTGGCAACCTAAAACGTTTGATCTATCTGCAGTAGTAGATGGAAGAGCTGCTTCCTGAGCTCAGAGGATAGAACCTAAAACTAGAGAAGGTTTGGGAGGATTAAGTTGACGATGCACTGTGCAGACAGTTGTGCTGTTATTTTGTTCCTCGTTCATCAAGTTTGTATGAACTACTTCACCGTGAGTCGTCGGCGTCTCTGATTCTTCATCATCTCTCCTGAATGGTCAAGCGAGCTGAAATTCCCCAACACACACTATCAGAAGATCAATAAATCAAGCTTTATTTCCTAAAAGATAGAAAAGCAACTTCATCACAGATACAGAATTTGATAAATACTCGGGCTGTCAGGTGATTAAAAAAAATAATCTAATTAATTACAGGATTTGTAATTAATTAATCTAATTAATCGCATTTTAATCTCATATCTGCTAAAGGTACCCAAATAAAGAATTCGAATTCTAGGACATTACACAATTATATTGCATGACTAATCAATTGAATACACTAAGAAGAGAAGAACTTGCCGTTCAAAGGCCCGAGCAATGATGTGTTCACCTCACTACCCTGAGTCACGTCCATGTCTGTTGTCACCCTGCTTTGACTCGCGACTCGGGCTGTAACGACACACCAAACTCACGATTCGTTTTGTATCACGATTTTTGACCCACAGTTGGATATAAACCTCGATTTTTTTTTCTTTCTAAATTAAACATTTTATTTATGTAACATTTCAATGACTTATGTATATGATATTTGTCTGATAGTATCAGAGGTGCAGTATTGTGGAGGGCATGTCTATCTGATGGTCTGTTAACTGCACAGATCCCTCACTCAATAAAGAGAAATGTCCTACAAAACAACGTTACAGAACCAAACAAAGGTAACGTAGTAACTGTAACTGTCTTTGGCAACAAGTTAAAAATACCACAGCTGTAAGTGGAGAAGCGTCCTTCCTCCCGCCCGTCCTACAGACTCCTCGTCACATTTCTGCCCAATAAACAGCGTCTGTCACGGCAAAAAAACTTTACCTCACTGAGTGTTTCTGATGAAAAAAAATATCTGCAACGGTCAGCCCTCCGGACCGAGACTTCAGTGAACTTTACCCCGGAAGACAGTCTCCGTCGGTTTTGAGTGACAGGGGAGACACCGGGGAAACCCCTTTAAAACACACAAGTCATCATTATGACGTGTACCATCACGTCTCTTTAGGAGCCGCAGCGCCGGCTTTCTGTGTGAATTGCACAGCGGTTCCTCTTTACAGCGATGTTTCGCTCTGTCTGAACAAACAACGGTGGAGAATTGGCGAACGACCGCTGCAGTGTTAATGTGGTGTTACTTATAGCTCATAGGGCTGATCTGGACTGGAAATTGCGATTCTGCCTTCTCACAGCGCGAGACAGGTTCGTGGATCTGACTGTCGCCTTTTCAGCTTCGAAGTGACGAACACGTCTGGACAAGTTCCTCGGTGCTAGTGCTACAGTGACGTGCCACTGCCAAGTAGCCTGCGGGTCATTCAATGGACCAAATTTAAAATGCTCGTGCACTGAATTGCCACTCAGAATCTCAGAATTAATTGTGTTAATTTTTGTAACGCGTTAATTTGCGGTGTAATTAATTAATCTAATTTCACGCGTTAAACTGACAGCCCTAATAAATACACACACAAGAATCCAATCAGGTGAAGTCTGACAAAAGAAAGTTTTCTGGTAGTCGTCTCAAGGACGGTCACATTGAAAATGATCAAAAAAATCTGAGGTCTCACATGATTAATGTGTTATATACAGTTAAGCTGTTTAAACTAACCTTGTCTTGATATTTATTTCTCTGTAGGTGATGTTTGTCTCTATGAAACAATCAGAGGCCGTCAAGAAGCTGAGCATGGTACAGTTTATATCTTTTCATTTAACATGGAGCTGTTAGAAATACTAGAATAACACAGTTAACTGTAAATGATTTATTGACAGTCATTTAAGTTTAAAACATCTCTTCATTCAAATTTATCCAATCATCTCACATATTCTTCTATTGATTGTAAAAACACTGCCAAGAGTCAGTTCTTTATTGGGAGAGTGATAGGGGAGAAGGGGGAGGGGGGAGGAGAGAGAGGGGGGAGATAAAGGAGAGAAAGGAGGATAGGGAGAGAGGAGGAGGGAGAAAAAGAGAGAGGTGGAGTGAGAAAAGAAGAGAGAGGGGAGAGCAGGGGAGAGAGAGGGAGAAGGGAAGAGAAAGAGAGAGGGACAAGGAGAAAGAGAGGAAGGAGTGAGGAGAAAGGTGGAGAGAGACAATGGGGATAGGGGAGAATGAGAGGGGGAGTTAGCGAAAATGGGGAGAGAAAAAGGAGGAGAAGGAGAGGGGAGAAAGACAAAGGTGGAACGGGGTAGAGGGAGGGTGAAGTGGGAGAGAAAGGGGTGAGAGAAGGAGGGGAGGATAGGTAGAGCAAGAGAGAGGGGTGAAATGTCATAAATCAACCTGAATCTCCTCTTTGTTTGCTTTGCTTTTTCTTTCCGGTCAATAAAGAAATCTGCACCAACTAAACCAATGGAACGGACGACAACATGAAAAACTACATCTGTGTACTTTGACAGATTTTATGGAATCACTGTGTGCAGCTGTGCTGTCCAAATAACAAACTGTATTTTGTAAGATAGAAAAATAGAGAATATCAGCACTCTTCACATCAGGGCGTTCTGGGTGAGTCTGACAAAGAGCTACAGAGAAAGTCTCTGTTTATAGAATACTATGATAATAAGACACAAAGGGAGGTTCAGAGCAGAAGATGAGACGGTGTTGAAAACACCTCTGTACCTACGGTGAACTGATAAGTGTCCTGAGAACAGAACGTTTATTCTGGACCAACACAGTTCCCTTAAATGAGCCGAGGTCACTGCTGACCCCACGTCAGATTGTTACTGACACAAGTTCACACTCAGGTCACATCATAACTCATACATATTCTCAGGTGTAATAATATGTAAGGTCAAAAGAGAATGTCAGTATGTAAGGTGAGCGATGGCTATGCAAGGTGAAAAGGTAACCATTATATGTGAGGTTAAAGGTAAAGAACAAAGTTTTTATTACAGCTGACAGCATTTCAATAGACTGCTGTAGAAATATGAGACATGCTCAGTATTCTGTACAGTTAATTTGTTAGCAGATGATGTAAAATAATGGCTTCAAATGGATTTTGTTATTGTCTCTTTTAGCACAAGACTACTGAAGCAGAATCCCTGTTTTATTTCTGCACTTCATCATTACTTTTCATTTTTACAGTTATGTTGTCACCTTTTGTTTTTGTTCAGTGTTTGTAGGAAACATTGAATGCAACTTTGCTACAATATGTTTGAGCTTGTGTAGCAGGGTACCAGCTTTAAAGTCAGCGTCTTTGTTCAGTGTTAGATCCAGGATAGACGTCAACACTGACTTTTGATAGAAGTAATAATCTGCTATCAAACAACATCTCCTATTGCATGTACAGTATGTATGTTTTCTCTCTGTCATTTTGAAGTTAACTGAGAGGTATTGTGTGTATTTTTTCACCTCAAAGTATCTTATATTCATCATATTTTAAAATCTTTTAAATATTTTCTACGTCAATAAACAGTTTGTTTTCCAGCAGTAAGCTGTCAGTTGTGTTTTTAATTCCTTTTTTGACTGCACAGCCAAACTGCCGCAGAGCCCTGTAGCAATGATCATGTCCCTTAATGTCAGTGTGTCTTAAAGTGTTGATCTTTTTCATCCAAACATCCTGCTGGTTCAGATTTGGAAACTTCAAAATATCTATGTAACTTGTACACATGTACACTGTGTACCTTCAGTGAGAGGGTAGGATCACAGCGTTACATACATGTTGACTACAACATACAAGTTTTCAACACACAACATTGCTATGACGTAATGAATTTTGTTTGTAGTCAGCAGCTACATTACATCTGACAGTTTGTTACACACCTGAGATTTACGACAGTGTTGTTGCACTCATAAACTGTGTGTGTGTGAAGTTCTGCAAAAAGACCTGATCTGACCTGACTTCTTGCATAGACTGCAATGTTTATCTGGATGTACTCGATATGGATGCTGTTTGATGGGTTGTGAATCATCGACATCAATGTCACATCACTTCAGCACTGGACAGCTCCTCTGAGAATTTCCCTACAGCAGCCTAACAGACGGTGAGGCAGCTTCAGCACCGGACAGCGACACCATCTGTTCATCCGGCCTGTGCTGTCTCACAAACCTGACACAGTTTCAACCTTAAGTTACTGACATATTCCAGCACATTGTGTTCTGTCCCTTCACACAGCCACTTCACCCTCTACAGCTTCAAGGGACCACGTACAGTATGGGCAAACACCAACTCTGAAGGACCAAACCCAAGAGACTCCTGTACCACTTCCCTAATGGCAAACATCTACAGGTGAACCCCCTCATCCCAGTCCTTTAAACTCCAGACAATCAGTGTGTAGCACAGTCTTCAATGTCTGGTGAAGCACTGAGCTGTACAGGGAGTCTTCTTCTTCTTAAAGGATGGTAATACAGTGTACCAGTGTGAGTTTACCAGGTAGCAATGATAAGGAGATGTGATTTAAGTTAATACAGAGACAGGTCAACGAAACATCTTAAACTTTATTATTTAAATGAACATCATCAGGTTGATGAGTAAGTCAGTAAGTGTACTTGATTGACTCCAGTCACTGTGCAGGTGAAATAAAAGCTTTTTCCACAGATCACCACAGGGGGGCGTCAAACCACACTAACTGATACTGACACAATGCATGTGCTCCTTTTTACCTCTGAGACAAGGGCGGCTGTAGTGAAGTCCCAGGATGCCAAGTCAAGGTTACCTGTGAGCCTCATTCTCAAAGAGCTGTAGTTCTCTCTAAGTAATAATCACTCTGTCAGCTTCTCTTATTTCAAACTTAACATGTTCTTTGACTCTTTAGCAGCTGAAAATGTCCCCCTGCTTTACTCCACTCAGTTTCTACCACAAGAGAAAAAAAACTGTTAGAAGGCATGAATGATGACATTGTCTAATTGTTGGTATCTCAACATCATGTCTTTATGTGTGAAAAAGAACTGGAAACATATTTCAGTCATGCTGAAGACACTCTACAGTTTATTTGAGTATTTTGTTCATTTGATTTGATTTTCCCTCATTATTATTCTATTTGATATCTGGAGTCATCGTAGTAACATGAGGTAAAAACAAAGGCATCTCACTTTACAGATATATTTACTCCATCTTATCAGGCTGCAGCTCACAGGCCAGGTTACGTCTTAAAGATTAAAAGTTGTGAAACATTCACAGCTAATATAATACTGGGCCTTTTTAGATTAATATCTGAAGACACTTGACTGATAATCTATTCTAACTTCAACATTTAATTATTTAACTGAATAAAACACCACTTTGAAAACTTAAGAAATTCTATATTCTGAGGTCAAACAAGTGTGACGGCCCACACCTCCTAGTTTCCTGTGTTGCTCTGTACAGAGTCATAGTGGATCATTTTACAAATGGCTTGCCCCTGAAGAAGGGAGGAGCCAAGCACATAAAAGAGCAACTCACCCTCTGGCTGGGCTGCCTCCTTCTCTGTACCATGGCGTACATTCAGACATGTTTACATATCTGACTACATTCTTTTACTTCACTCTTTTGCTTAAAGATGTTATAAGTTAAATAAAACCCTTTGATTTTGGCACTTTGTGCGTGTGAGCTTCCTCTGTTGTTACAAGCCTTAGCCGAGTTTGTAACATAAGAAACAGCTGTTTTACTCTGGTGAGTATTTGCTGATGTAGTATTTGAAACAAAATTGTATGGGTAACATAGTGTACACATAACACAGGCCCACAACACAACGCAGGTAGTGTGGTCATGCAAACTGTCAGCATTTACTGCATTAAATGCACAAATGTACCTGCAATAAAATGTCAGTACGTGGTCACACAATTTAATTTCAATGTTGATCGCAAATAAAATAGTACAAAAAGTGCAGGGTTTAACAAGTACAAACAATAATCCCGCACATAACAACCCCCCTTGCAGTACTGAGAGCATTTAAGGCGCAGTTCTAAAGATTAACTTACGGTGTAGCCCCCTCCTGGGAGTCAGGCTGCGAATGCTTATGTCAAGGGCCAAAACTGAGTGCATTTCAAGTTCATGTTGTTTGAGTATTCTGAAAATGTAATAAAAAAGGATCCTATGTTTTCATAGAACTTTTGCTCTGAGCCGCCGATAGAGAAGCGCAGCATCTCCAACTTGAGACAGGTCATTGTGTCTTGAAGCCATTGGCTCAGCGTGGGCGAGGCAGCAGACCATATGTTTCTCACTAAGTGCCAAATGTGGGTCACCACTAGCAGCAATGGCAAATAGAGCTAGTGTGGGGCTAGGGACGAAATCCCTGCCCAATATTTTAGATAAGGTATTGAAAACATTGTTCCAGAATATCTGTATTTTGGGGCACAGCCAATACATGTTGAAGAGGGTACTGTTGTTGGCTTTGCATTTGTCACAGACTGGACTTCAGCTAGGGTAAAAACTAGACAGCTTAGTCTTAGACATGTGAGCACGGTGGACAATTTTGAATTGAAGAAGACATTGTCTTGCACAGAGTGACGTTTTGTGTATTGCCCGTAATATAGAATCCCACTGATCATCAGACAAGGGTCCCAGATCTGTTCCCAGGCCAATCTGATCCTATGGTCACACAATTTAAAGGCAGTACTGTAGAGGTGTGTGTCTCCTCCCTCCAGGGCGGAATCTTTACATGGTCTCATCTTTGGGTGGTTTTACCACAACTTCACCCACAGGAAGTGGCTGAGCTTGGTAAAAACAGAAATAGTCTCATGAACAGAAGTGAGCATGAAGAGAGCAGAAAGCTCCCCTCTGTTCCATTGTCTCTCATTATTCACTACTACTTTGACATCATGAATTACTGAGCGTAGATTGATGAGGGAGAGCTGAATTGGCTGCAACAAAATGTGATAAAGGTGGAGGTACCTAAATACTTTCTGACTGCACTGTGTGTACACACAACACATACCGTCATTGAAACACAGGCACAGTGGATGCAAGAACTGTTGGACAGCATAACACGTACGGATTAGCTAAGAATAAAATGTCAGTGTGATGTAATATGATTAACTCCAAGATCTTGTGTTTCTTAAATGTGAAATAAGGATGAGGAACAAACCTTTGCAAGAGAGATGAGCAAACAATTCATTCACAGTGGACAGGAAATGTAAACGTGTCAAAATATGCTGCGGTCAACGTCACTGCAGTTTGAAAGGGAAGCAAGAACAGAGTCAGAACTGGACTCAGATGAGGAAGTTGATGAAAGACTCTGCTCTCACATTTATACGAAATGTAACTTCTCTTTTCTCTCTGCTGCATCTTTATTAATACAAAGTAGGAAGTTTGATCAGAAGCAGAGTGACAGTGTCGGTGCTGGATGTGAAGATGGGGCACACTCTGCTCGGTGTGCTCGGGTTCTTCTGTGAGTACATCTGTGACTTTCTATGTGATGTTCAGTATTTATATCAGTGTAGTAGTTGTGTAGACATGAACTTTGTTGCTGATTTGTCTTGGTTCAGATTGGAGGATTATGTTAAGTATATTACTCAACTAGTTGCTTTTGCACTAGTTTTTGCTCACATACCTGGACAATGCATGTACAGTATATAGTCTAAGGTATTATGTATATAGCTGTGGAATTACATGTATTGCTTATTTTACTCAGCCTCTATATATTGAAGAGTTTTAAATGTGTTTCCCACCTCTGTAGCTGTGTAGCAGAATATCATCACAGAAATGTGTGATACTGTTGATTGATAAACAATAGTTGCCACTGATGAAACTCCACCTGGATTTTGTATTTGATTCTGGTCTAATGAAGTTTGAATCTTTATTTCAGTGCTGAATACACTCCTGTACGGACATGCTGAAGGTGACTAGTTATCTTTTCTGTACTGACTGATTATGTTTGTCCTATATGTCTCCTACTGTATCACTCTTGATCACTTGTTTTTGCAGTTGTGTTTTTCCATATATGTTTCATTTTACTCAGTGCACATTATGAAATGACTGGATTAGTGCTCAGTTGTTAAAGGAAGCTAGTTGGAAAGTGTAGCTCTGCATGATACCACTGACTTCACACTGGAATAACTAATTAAAACTAAATAATTTTAGTGACTGTAAAGCTACTTTAGTTTGTGTCACTGAAGCTGTGTAGAAAAAGCTGTTCACACTGCTTTGTTAGAAAGATGAAATGAATAAAACTTTATTTAAACCTAATACAACATTATAACAGAATATTATAGAAAAAACGTCATAAAAAGTGTGAGATTTACTGCAAAAGAGTCCATTTGTTCACAGATCATACATAAAGAAAAGACCAAAACAATAAACCTCACTATTCATAGTGAAGTACAGAATGTAATTTTTGGTTTTGTATCTAATGTCCATTAGACACTTGTCTTCCAAAAAGTCCAGATGAGTCATTTGTAAAAAAGCACTTAACGTGTCTGGACATTTGCCTCGACATTCCTTCACTGTAGTCAGTATCAAAGAAAAAAGAGGACAGAGAAGAAAGGAAGTGGTGGAATAAAAACAATCATTTCATTCTTCTTAGTATTAATTTTATGGCCCAACACTGTTTATAGTTGCAGATACAGTCTCTCACTGACTCATGTTGGGCAGTGACATCGTGTGTTTGCTGCCTCATGCTGTGTTTCTTGGTATTACCTCTGGGAGCTGCAACAGTCACAAGTTGCCAAATGATTCACAAACAGATGGCTGACAAATTGTAAACCAAACTAAAGTGTCTTAAATAATCTAATTTAATAAATCTAAGTAATCGTAAGTCGTATGAGTACAATTATCAAGAAAATGTATAGTACTGATGTAATACCACTGCTAAATAACTCATATGTTGTCAGATAAATCATACATTGTTTTGATTGAGCTCATTGATTTTTATAACCATATTATCCTTCCTCTGTTTCGTCAGAAGAGGTCAAAATGTATTTGATTTTTTTTAGTATACATCCATGTTTATGAAATATACCAAAGGATACTTGTAGTCACATTATTGTAATCTGTATGTGTATCTTCCTTAAATTATATAATGGCTTGTTTCTTATCAGGCTTTACAGCAGAGGAATCACCATCGAGGCACTATCGCCTGAAAAACAGCTCATTTTGTCTACGATTAGGGAATTCATCACAACGTGACAATATCATGTGGACTTTTAATGAGGACTTGATTGTTTTAAATAACCAATACAGACAAAATGGAATAATATCCAAGTGACACATGTATCAACAACGTCACTGAGACAGACAGTGGCATCTACAAAATATTATTTGTCAATAGTCAAAATAAGCAATCAACGGAGACCTATATGCGAATTGTTGGAGGCAAGTTCTTATAGTTCTTTGTCTTTAGTCGGTGTTTGAGTCTTCTTGGCCTTTAGATTTTAGTGTTATATCCTAGCAATACCAAGTTTCTTTACTTTGCAGAATTTATCTAAAGAACATCTTTAAGATTCAGGACATGAACATATGACCTGTAATGAAGCTAACCCACCCCTTTAAATGGATATGCTTTTTTTTATTCTGACTTCAACCATTAAAGTTTGCATGCAAATCTAAGTAAATTTGTAATCCCTTTCTATTTTCATGTTAGTATTTCATTTTTTTGACTTCTTGTTTCAGCTCTTTCAGTTACGCATGATGTCAGTTTTAAGGATTTGATGTTTTTAAATGTTTGATAAAGATTGTGGCTCTGACCCTTATGTAAAGGGGGGTGCACTTACAACTGGCTGCTAACATAGTCTGTATAGGATGCAAGTACGCATAAAAAAAAATAACATACCCAATTCATTTGGAACAAGTGTTTTCCAACCTCCATCTCAGACTCTTAAAACTTGTTTTCTGTCACAGAAATATTTACTTTCTTCTACTTCCACTCTGTTGTGACTGTGACTCACTGTTCACTGTAGAGAACCATTGATGAGAAGGACGAAAATACACAGTATTCTAACTGTGACACTAATGGCTGATATGCATTAGTGTGACATATTCCCTCGTCAAAAGAAACACGACAATCATGTTACATATCCTGATAACATGTACTGTAATAGATGCATCTTGTGTTCAGAGTGCAGAGAGAAATTAAAACTCCCCTGGTGGAACATGGATGATTCTCATCTTGTTCAGGACATGATGGTGGTGCATTTCAGCCTCTTGTGGTCAAAATGAGTATTACAGAAAGAAACACATAAAATGAATCTTAATTTCCTCTTGAAACATTTTTTTCACTCTGTTTCACACATACAGAAAAGCAAGACACCAGTCCTGATTTCTTTTTCACACTTACGCAGACATGAACAAAATAATCTCATTAAAATGGAACATGCAGCACCTGAAAATAATGTCTCACTTGCCCCTCAGGTCTCCTAACATTTCTGTTTCCTTTCTGTGAATTCTTGAACATTTCCAACAGTTCCAAACAAGGCTGTTGTGACTCTGCAGCCAAACTGGTCTGAAATATACAGAGGAGAGACGATCACTCTCAGATGTGAGATCAAAGATGGAGGAGACACTGAGTGGACATATGAATGGAGAACAACCAGCAAACAAAAATCTTCAAATCAAAGTGAACTCAGCATTAGATCTGTTTCTAAATCCCACAGTGGAGACTACACGTGTAAGGGCAGAAAGAAAAGAGAAAAGTCTTCAACAGATTGGAGTGATCCCTTCAAGCTGACAGTATCAGACAGTAAGTCACATCACAATTCTTTCAAAGTGAAAATGATAGTTTATTAAAAGGCTGAAGTAAATCTTCAATATGTACTGATTGTGCAGCATGTATTTGATCCTCTATCAATACATGTTTTCATTCTGAAAAATAATTTTCCAACAGAACCCCAGTCTGTCCTCACTGTGTCTCCATCATGGCTGAGTGCTGGAGCCTCAGTAACTCTGAACTGCAGAGTTAAAGATCAATCTGCAGGATGGAGGTTCTACTGGTATAAGACTGTTCCTGATCCATCAGACAACTCCTACAGCTATGAGCTGCTACCTGGCAGCAGCAGTGGGACTGAACAGGATTCCTACATTGTTCATGGACAGACACACACAGCAGGATATGTGTGCAGAGCTGGAAGAGGAGATCCAGTGTTTTACACTGATTACAGTCAACCTCAGTTTGTCTGGTCTGCAGGTCAGTCTGTTTCTGTCTCTTAAGAAACAGTTACCATATCAGCTCTCCATGACAATAAACATACAGTATCTTGAAAAAAAGTTATTAAAAAAAATATTTTACTGTGACCTTCTGATCTTGACTCTCACACTAGCATCAAGATAAACTTCACACTTTCCACCTTACTGTGTGGAATTTAGTTGTTTCCTTCTGTCCTCACTCTTTAACCTAAAACACAAAAAGAGAGGTATGATATCTTGGCTAAAACTTTACTCTCATTTGCAAAAAGTACTTTAAGTATGGATGCTTAAGCTCTTCTTACTGCTTACAGCAGCTGTAGTCACTTGGTTGTCTGTAATTTTAAAATCTACTAGTGGTAGCAAGAGGTCAAAGTAGAAAACATAATTTTACCAAAATACTGAACTTTGTTGCAATAAAAATAAAAACAAAGCCAAAGACTATTTAAATTGAGGCATTTTCTATCTAAAGACCTCTGTGCTCTGTTTGACCTCTTATCACATGTTGTTTTTCAGAT
Organism: Diplodus sargus; assembly: GCA_903131615.1. Taxonomy (NCBI): domain Eukaryota; kingdom Metazoa; phylum Chordata; class Actinopteri; order Spariformes; family Sparidae; genus Diplodus; species Diplodus sargus. The sequence continues at coordinate 60,084 of CAEMYA010001234.1, forward strand.
TTTCACTCATCAGCGTCTCTCACAGTGAGTCCTGACAGAGCTCAACACTTCACCTTTGACTCCGTCTCACTGAGCTGTGAGGGAAACTCTACTGAGTGGAGAGTGAAGAGGTTATCAGCTAAGGACAGATACCTGTCAGACTGCACCACCTGGAGGACAATGAATGGATCTACATGCAAACCATGGACTTACTGGCTCAATGATGCAGTGTACTGGTGTGAGTCTGGATCAGGAGAGTTCAGCAACGCAGTCCACATCACTATACAGGGTATGATTGTATTAGGGTCCTAAGCTAAGCTGCCAGGACACTATTGTATTCCTAGTCCTAGGAATTATTTTTTTCTTCTTTCTTTTTTTCCAAGGAAGTCATACTTCCCATGGGTGAAAACTCACCAAACTTTACAGAAATGTCCGGCCCCATGCCAGATTTACTTAATTCCAAGGACATGTCAATATTCCTCCTGGGCGGGGGGCACAATAAGCTTTTAATTTTTAAAACTTTAAAAACACCCACAAAATCAACAGTACATGCTACAGTTTTGAAACTTTCACCAAACTGTAGCCCCAATACTGCTGAAACTTTAGTCCACTTAAACTCATTACAAATAATAAAGTCCATCACTCAGTTTTTTTCAAAAGCTGTAAAACTTATAAAACCTTTCTCCTCCCACAATTTTTGCTCAATTGTCACCAAACTTGCTAGAGAGCATCTTCAGACCATCCTCCACAAAACTTGTTTCTCGGATTTTTGATTTATCAAACGTTAAGCCTACAGTGCATCAAAATGTTTGACTGTAAACAGTACTGTAAACATATACTATCAAATTCTTGCTAAATACATTTTCAATCTTCCTGAAAAAAGTTGATGAAGTTTGGCAAATATCAGAATTTTATCTCAAAAACTGAATTTTTGAGAACATTTTGAATTCTGCTCTCATGGGAACAACTGGAGTCAATGTAAGAGTGGCATTTTTAAACATCAAATTTTCTTTTTATGAAGCAAAACACTTAGCGTTAAAAACAAATCACCAACGTTTCCATGCTGTCAAGATGCAATTTATGTATAATCAGATTTTTGTTCAGGTAACAGAACCATTTTTGAAATCTGCCCTGACAATAGCTGCCCGGACAGTGACTCCCTGAGTCGACAACTGACGCTACACAGCAGGTCTCACTTCCAGCTAAGCTCACTGAGTTAGGAGCTGGTTCTTGGTGTCAGGGGTTGTGGGTTCGAGACCTAGCAGAGATGATGATGACAGATCAAAATGTCAGATGTCCTCAACATGAAAGACAAGACAATAGTCCTGATGGTGGCATCACCGCAAGCCTCTAAATGAAATAAAAACAAATAGCTTGGACCGGACCATGGGTGAAAGCTAACCAAATTTTGCATAATGGTCCAGTCTCATGCCAGATTACCTCAGCTGTAAACCCAAGCCAATAGCCCTGATGGTGACGCTATAGCAAGCATCTAAAGTTCAAAACATTGAAAATTCATAACAAATCAACCTGCTAGAACTTCACACTTTCAACAAACTGTAGCCCCAATACTAAGTAAACTTTTGTAAGTTTAAACCTATTAAAAATTATGAAGTCCATCACTGTTTTTTTTTTAAACTGTAAAACTTATAAAAACCTATACTATCTCCTCCCACAATTTTTGCCTACAGTGCATGAAAATCTTTGACATTGAACACTACTGTAAACATATACCTGCAAACTGATGAATAAATCTTCAATGTTCATGAAAAAACTGAACATTTTTTAGAGTCATGGTAGATGATGTTTGACAAATATTTCAATTTTACCTAAAAAACGGAATTTTTTAGAACATTTTGAATTCTGCTCTCATGTGAATAATTGCTGTCAATGCAAGCAGTATTTTTAAACATCAGTTATTCACTTATGGAGCAAATCAATCATTTTTAAAAACAAGTTACCAACACCTCCATGCTGCAATATGTGTATTTTCAGATTTTTGTCTAGATAACTGAATTTTTTACAGTGGTTTCAAATCTGCCTCCACAACAGTGAATGGCTTACTCAATTTGTGAAGCCACTGTTGTATCACCACTTGCCAATTAGCTCAGAGCGATAGATGACAGTCTTTGGTTCTAGAAGTTGTGAGTTCAAGCCTCAAGTGGTCCAAAATGAACATTGTTGTCAACTGTCTTGTCTTCCTATTCTCCTGTTTGTTAATCAGAATTGCCTAAATTTGCCAAAAATAGCCCCGACCCGACCCATCGCTACGCAGCAGCTATAATTATATTTTGTTTTTCCTTTAGTTATCATTTCAAACATCCCATTATGTGTTGAGGAGTACAGTACACTGACATGTTAAGAGTCACTTTATTAACATAGTTCAGTATTTACTTACAGTGTGAGTGTAACCATTTATGAATATAGAATATATATTTGTGGATGATGTGTTCTTCAGTTTTTAGGTCAATGATCACCATTTAAAGTCCAATGTGAAGGATTTAGTGACATTTAGCTGTGAGACTGCAGATTCGGCAGCTGAAAGGGTTCTTGAACAGTAAGACACACAAGGTGTATGAAGATAAAACGCCACATTTTATGATCACTGTTAAATCAATGAGAAAAGTCACAGAAAAAACCCAGTATGTGTCTTTTCTCATCTCTCTACATCCACTCATTCTCAAGTTCCTGCAACATAGACACTAACCGGCGCAGTGATGCAGTGTACTGGTGTGAGTCTGGATCAGGAGAGTTCAGCAACGCTGTCAACATCACTGTACAGAGTATGATTTTATTATATTTTGTTTTTCTTTGACTTATTATTTCAAACATCATGTTAAGAGTTCTGCCCAACACTCTGCTTCATGATCTCTCTGGTAATTAATTGCTTTCACTTAATAAACATAGTTAAGTTTTTGATTACACTGTGATTTCAAGACGTCAGATTGTATGATCTCTGTTCAATCAATGAGAAGAGTAAAAAAAAAAAAAAACCTTCATGTATCTTTTTTCATCTCTCTACATCCACTCATTCTCAAGTTCCTCGACCAGCTGATCTCTGACTGAAACCTCGTATTCTTTGACTGTTTAACAGATAAAACTATGATCCTGCTGAGCCCTGCCCGTCCTGTGACTGAGGGAGATTCTGTTAGTCTGAGCTGCAAATTAAGAAGACAAACATTTGAGTCCATTGTGTTTTTCTATCACAATGAGCAACTCATTCAAAGTGACACCAGATGGGAGTTAAATATCTCTGCAGTGTCAAAGTCAGATGAAGGATTCTACAAGTGTCAACACTCAGGACAAGAGTCAGCACAGAGCTGGATGTCAGTTCAGGGTGAGTAGGATTTAATTGATTCTTCCATTTTCTGTTAAATGTGAACTGTTTCTGTGTGCGGAATAAATTCAGCAGAATACTGAACTTATTTCAAAGTAGTTTTAGTTCATGACACCTTCATCTGTTGGATTCTGTTGACTCTGATATTAATTAAGCACTTACTATTTTTACAGCAGTGTCCAGGCCTGAAAGCTCTTCATTTCCTGTTCTGTTGATTGTTGGACTGGTTTGTGGAATCCTTCTTGTTATTCCTCTGCTCGTTTTGTTTTGCTACAGAGCATCCAATGGTGAGAACTTCTTCTTTCATTCGATAATTTTTAATTATTCAAATACACACACATACTCTGATCTCATGAGATAGAACAGCAGTATAACAATCAGCTAACAACAAATGTCTTTTTCACAGATTCATGCTTTGTCAGGTAGGTGCAACTCTCTCTCATCTCATTTTGAACATAACATCAACACATTTTTATGTTCCTATTTAAATGTATTGTATCTGATACGTGATGTAGACCAGTCCAGCCGGAGAGCTCCGACGCAAATCGTGTGGACTACGAGCTTGATAATTACTCTGCTCTTCTTCATGGTAAGCAACTGATATTATAGATCTAATCTTATATACTTTACAGTGGGGTCCAAAAGTCTGAGACCATTGAAAATATAGTATTGTCCTGTAACCTGGAAATAATCAGAAAGTGTTAAGAAAGTGTGAATCTGAGCATCAAATCATTTCCAGACTTGAGGTTTCTAAAGGAGCAGTGCATGAAACAATATAAACTCTAAAACACTTCACAGAAACTGTATCAGTTGTATCCAAAGCACAATCAGACAGACCCAACGTGACCACACTGTGGGAGACAGATGTGGTATAAAGGTTAGGTCTGATAAGGTATGGATGAGGCATACAGTGATGTCTGATCTATGAGTTTAAATCTCTTATGGTCTTTGCAAACCTCAGCAGTTGGAAGCTGCTGTAGAAATGTCTACAAAACAGATCTCTGACAAACCAAGGCTGCTGTTTATGTAAACTGATAGGACGGCCTTCGATCTATCTGCAGCAGCAGACTTACTGTCTTCTACACATTTTCTTTCTCTTCCTCACTAAGTCAGAGGTGAGAAGCTCTTCATTAACTTCACACAGATGTTATTGAACAGATAAACATGTATGGGAGGGCTGCTTCCTGAGCTCAGAGGATAGAACCTGAAACTAGAGAAGGTTTGGGAGGATTAACTTGACGATGCACTGTGCAGATAGTTGTGCTGTTATTTTGAGTTATTATGAGTCTTCTTCATCTCTCCTGAATGGTCAAGCGAGCTGAAATTCCCCAACACACACGATCGGAAAATCAATAAATCAAGCTTTATATTCTGAAAGATAGAAAAGCCACTTCATCACAGATACAGAATTTGATAAATACACACACAAGAATCCAATCAGGTGACGTCAGACAATGGAAAGTTGTCTTGTAGTCGTCTCGAGGACGATGATCCGTTCCTAAACCACTTCTTAGTTGGCGAAGCAAGACAGCAGACTGGAGGTGGGTGAAGAAATACCATAATTCTTCAAAGAATCAGCTTTTAACTCAAATTGTTAAGCTGATATTATCAATAAAAACACATTACATTCAAAACAAAGTAGAACTGTTGCCTGGTCTCAGTCTGTTCGAGTCTATAAACACATTTTAAATCACATGATTAATGTGTTGTATACAGTTAAAGTGATTAAACTAACCTCGTCTTGATATTTATTTCTCTGTAGGTGATGTTTGTCTCTATGAAACAATCGTAGGACGTAAAGAAGCTGAATATGGTACAGTTTATACACACACATACTCTGATCTCATGATATAGAACAAGCAGTATAACAACCATCTAACAACAAATGTATTTTTTCACAGATTCATGTTTTGTCAGGCAGGTGCAACACTCTCTCATCTTATTTTGAACATCAACATCAGCACATATTTATGTTCTTATTTAAATGTATTGTATCTGATACGTGTTGTAGACCAGTCCAGTCTGAGAGCACCAACACAGAACAAGTGGACTACGAGAATGATAATTACTCTGCACTCCTCCATGGTAAGCAGTTAAACTAATCTGTATTTTTTACATATTATATTTAAAGTAATCTACGAAAGTCTTAGGTTGTTTAATCAGTATTGTAAACTAACCTTGACTTGATATTTATTTCTCTGTAGGTGATGTTTGTCTCTATGAAACAATCGTAGGACGGAAAGAAGCTGAACATGGTACAGTTTATACCTTTTCATTTAATATGGAGCTTAATTAACTGTAAATGATTAATTGACAATTATTTTAGTTTAAAACATATTTACATTTCAAATTGATCGAACATCTCACATATTCTGTTATTGATCGTAAAAACACTGCTAAGAGTCAGTTCCTTATTGGGAGAGTGGCGAGGGGAGAAAGACAGAGAGAATGGGGAGGGAGAGAGAAGGGAGAGAAAGAGAGAGGGGGAGGGTGGAAAAGAGTGAAGGGGAGAGAGACAGAGAACCAGGGAAGATAAAGAGAGATGGTAAGGGGTGGAGAGAAAGGGGTGGGGCTGGGGAGAAAAAGATAGAGGGGAGGACAGGGAGAAAGAGGGGCAAGAAAGAGAGAAGTGGGAGAGGAAGGGGAGAGAGAGGACAGTGAAATGTCATTAATCAACCTGAATCTCTTTTTGTTTACTTTGCTTTTTGTTTCAGGTCAATAAAGAAATCTGCACCAACTAAACCAATGGAACGGACGACAACATGAAAAACTACATCTGTGTACTTTGACAGATTTTATGGAATCACTGTGTGCAGCTGTGCTGTCCAAATAACAAATGGTATTTTGTAAAGTAAGATAGAAAAATAGAGAATAACAGAGTCCATCTGTTTCAGCTGAAAGGTCAGCACTCTTCACATCAGGGCGTTCTGGGTGAGTCTGACAAAGAGCTACAGAAAAAGTCACATTTTATAGAATACTATGATAATAAGACACAGAGGGAGGTTCAGAGCTGAAGATGAGACGGTGTTGAAAACACCTCAGTACCTACGGTGAACTGATAAGTGTCCTGAGAACAGAACCTTTATTCTGGACCAACACAGTTCCCTTAAATGAGCCGAGGTCACTGCTGACCCCACGTCAGATTGTTACTGACACAAGTTCACGCTCAGGTCACATCATAACTCACACATATTCTCAGGTGTAATAATATGTTAGGTCAAACGAGAATGTCAGTCTGTAAGGTGAGCGATGGCTATGCAAGGTGAAAAGGTAACCATTATATGTGAGGTTAAAGGTAAAGAACAAAGCTTTTATTACAGCTGACAGCATTTCATTAGACTGCTGTAGAAATATGAGACATGCTCAGTATTTTGTACAGTTCATTTGTTAGCAGATGATGTAAAATAATGGCTTCATATGGATTTTGTTATTGTCTCTTTTAGCACAAGACTACTGAAGCAGTATCCCTGTTTTATTTACACACTTCATTACTTTTCATTTTTACAGTTATGTTGTCACCTTTTGTTTTTGTTCAGTTTTTGTAGGAAACATGGAATGCAACTTTGATACAATATGTTTGAGCTTGTGTAGCAGGTACCAGCTTTAAAGTCAGCGTCTTTGTTAAGTGTTAGATCCAGGATGGACGTCAACACTGACTTTTGATAGAAGTAATAATCTGCTATCAAACAACATCTCCTATTGCATGTACAGTATGTATGTTTTCTTTCTGTCATCTTTAAGTTACCTGAGAGGTGTTGTGTGTATTTTTTCACCTCAAAGTATCTTATATTCATCGTATTTTACAATCTTTTGAATATTTTCTACATCAATAAACAGTTTGTTTTCCAGCAGTAAGTTGTCAGTTGTGTTTTTAGTTATTTTTTTGACTGCACAGCCAAACTGCCACAGAGCCCTGTAGCAATGATCATGTCCCTTAATGTCAGCGTGTCTTAAAGTGTTGATCTTTTTCATCCAAACATCCTGCTGGTCCAGATTTGGAAACTTCAGGACATCTATGTAACTTGTACACATGTACACTGTGTACCTTCAGTGAGAGGGTAGGATCACAGCGTTACATACATGTTGACTTCATCATACAGTTTGTTACACACCTGAGATTCACGACAGTGTTGTTGCACTCAGAAACTGTGCGGGGTGCCAAATCGCACACAGTTCTAATTTTATTTTGAAGTTTTGCAAAAAGACCTGATCCGACCTGTCTTCTTTCATAGATTGCAATTTTTATCTGAATGTACTCGATATGGATGCTGTTTGTTGGGTTGTGAATCACCGACATCAACGTCACGTCACTTCAGCACTGGACAGCTCCTCTGAGACTTTCCCAGCAGCAGACTAACAGACGGTGAGGCAGCTTCAGCACCGGACAGCGACACCATCTGTTCATCCAGCCTGTGCTGCCTCAAGATTGCCACTAGCTGTCTCACAACCCGGCTCCAAGGCTGTGCCAAAACAGGAAGACAAACGCAAGCTGGCTACTAGCAATT
>CAEMYA010001236.1:20717-37500 GCA_903131615.1 Diplodus sargus
TCCACCAGCACCTCGCACCCTGGCGTCTCCACCAGCACCTAGCTCCCCGGCGTCACCACCGGCTCCCCCAGCACCACACGCCCAGGCAACCCCACGCCAACTGCTGACGTCCGCCCGAAGGGCCGTGTCCTCACTCAAGCTGTGCTGGAATCACAGGAGGAAATAGTTAGAGCAATCCGTGGCGTCAGTGATCGTCTAGATCAAATTGTTAATGTCCTGGGTGATATTTGCAACGCAATAAATGCACTCAAAAAGTAAATTGTGTCCTTGCCTCTTTACATCGTTGAAATCAGATGCTGCCGGGCCCGTATCGCTTCCCGGGGTGGGTTGAGGTTGACGGGTCCGGCATCCGGTTCCTCTGGTGGGGGGATGTGATCTGGCAGTGGTATGCCATGGCGGTGTGCCACGTTGTGCAGGACACCACAGGCCAGCACAATCCGGCACACCCTCTCAGGTGTGTACAGCAGCACCCCTCCCCGACCGGTCTAGACAGCGCCAGCGCCCCTTTAATAGGCCAATTGCCCTCTCCACCACTGCCCGAGTTTGGGAATGGCGGTCGTTGTACCTCCTCTCTTGGTCGGTGCTGGGGTTAGTGAGAGGGGTCAACAGCCACGTTCTCAGGGGGTAACCACTGTCCCCTGGAGTCAAATGAAGGAAGAATACAACATATGAACTGGATTTAGTTTCCTTTGTTCATGCACCACTTGATAGAATCACACACATACGTATGTATATATTATATGACTGAAACAAACAGAAGGACAAAACTTCAACAGGATTGACAAGACTGATCACACTTCTATTAATGACTGCAGAAGTGCGCCGTGGCTACTGCAATGTGACATTTCCAACTTTACGCACGCGTTTATTGACACAAATACTGAACACAAGGAGACAATAAAGGGCTTGTTAGATAGCTCTGCCGCTCTATTTTCACCAGGGAAAAACAAATACACATATTTGAATGCACGTGCCCAAAGGGGAATTGTGCTGGTTTAAATTCGGGGCACAATTAAACGGATAAATGATTTACTCACCCAGAAGCCACCCATCGCGCACCGTGCCAGCCTCCAGCCTGTTACCAACCATGCTATTGGTAAGAATGAACGAGTCATGCGTTGAACCAGGCCACCTTGCCACGATGTTGATGAGCTGCATTTGCGCATCACATATTATTTGAACATTGATTGAATGAAAATGTTTCCTGTTCACAAAAACAAATTCATCCTGGGATGGCGCTTTTATGGCAACATGTGTGCAGTCAATAGCTCCGATTACATCAGGGAAACCGGCTCTTGCTGCAAATTGCGCTTTAATGTTGGCCTGTTCAACAGCATTGTATGGGAATTTGATGTACCTGGATGACATTCTTATGATCCCGTCCCACACAGCTGGCATGGCTCGGCTCAGACTGGACTGGCACACTCCTGACCGGTCGGCCAGTTCCCTCTGGAAGGCTCCTGTTGCCAGAAACCCCAGAGTGGTCAGCACCTGTGTGGGCACGGACAACCCCTGGCTCCTGGCTGTGCTTCTTTCTAGGGCCGGCTGCAGCTCTGCGCACAGCTCCAGTAACACTGGCCTCGGCAACCTAAAACGATTCATGAGCCAGTTGTCGTCATTTGCCAGCAGATCTTCCCGTTCTCTGAACACCCTCTCACGTCTGATATGACCATTTGCGATGTCTTCTAACAAGGCCAAGGCTGCCATTGTTAATGCCATTTTTTCATCACTTTGCGCATGCTTTTATATCCATCCATATGATTCAAACACGTGTGTATTAATTGTCCATTAATGTGTCTCTGATGTGCACATTACTCTGAGGACTAATTGTTTTCACATAATTAACAGTTTCCCAGCATCACCTCTACGTGTTCCCAAAGAAGCAATAGCTGTAGAAACGTGCGTACGCCAGCCATGAAGCTGGCGTGGCGCACCGCACGTTTCCACGGTCATTTCACTGTTGATACATCTGAACGTTGGCGTGGAAAATGACGTACGCCACGTTTTTGTGCGTACGCAACATTGATACATGAGGCCCCAGGAGCGCAGATTCAATAGTGCGCACACACGCACACGGGTCACAGTGGAGCTGCTTCGGGTTGCTGAAGGGCAGGTGGCTCCGTCTCGGACCAGCAGGGGGAACTCTGCTGTATACCCCAGAGAAAGTGTGCCATATTATTTTGGCCTATTCAGTTTTGCACAACATTGCGTTAGTGAATGGAGCCTTTGATGTGTCGGCGCTGCCGGGATGCCGATCTCCATCTTGGAAAAGATTCTCTTCTTGCCAGTGTTTCTTCTCTCCATGTTTGACCTCAGTGGACGAGGCCTCCGAACCAGGAATATTTAAGGGCATAACATGTTAATGACGATCGAATTCAGCCGCCGCATTTATCAAGACCATGAACAATTGTATGCTGGAATTGGACAGATATGAACGTTACATAAATCATACGTGTGTCCTGTCGTAAGACCAATGCTGCGCTCAGATCTGCACCCGTTTTCATGCAAGATTGATAAATGAGGGCCGCTGTCTCTGTCGCTGCCTCTGTGACCGGCACAGCTGCTTTCACTTTTCTGCCCTGTCACTCCCAAATCTTCCCCCCGTCCCTAAGCAACCATATCATGTGACTTGCCAAATAATTTGGTGATTGGCTGGTTTGGTGCCTTTTTCCATCAATAGGAACACGTCTTTTTGCTTTCACACACTTCCTGTTTGCGGACACATTCGTGAGGAAAGCCCGATTTTACCGTCTCTTCCTGCACCAAATGCGCAGCAAATTTAAAGCCGAATTTGGTGAATTTTGCCCACTAAGGGGAGCTAGAAATATGGGAAGGTTATATGTCTTGGACGACTACACCGACTTTTACGAAATTTGATCGGTATGAATTAGGGCCAACCCTTAGGCCATATCTTGAAGGCAGTCATGACTGGTCAATGTGGGGGTGGCTTATTACAAGATAAACAACAAACATTAATTTCAGCCAAACTATTATGCTGAGAGCTTTGAAATGTATATGGTACATAATGGAATAGGACACAGTTCTTCCATACCAAAAGTTGCACATGTAATCCACTAGGTGGCGCTATAATGGATTCAATCACGTTGTTGCCTGTAACTTCCACATTTTAAATAACACATTCTCAAACCTTATATCCGTATGTTCACACCCACTTCTGCTGCACATTTCCTTCACTAAATCGCCACATATGCAAAACCTACTTTTTCAAACTCCTCCTTGGGGTTTTGTCCGATCTGCGTGAAACTTGGCACGTACACTTTTCAGCTGGACCTGATCTAAAGTTATCAAAAGAATGTTGCCCGGTAAAAAATGCACTAATTATTAACGAACGAGAGAAGTTTATATCTCTTCAGCGGCTACACCGATTTTTACGAAATTTGGTCGGTATAATGTAGGGCCAATCCTGAGGCCATATCTTGAAGGTGGTCATGACTGGTCATTGTGGGCGTGATTTAGTACAACAAATCCAAATCGGCACACATTCAGCCTTTTGCACTTCGGGTACAGCAAATACCACAGCTCAGACGGTGGCCTGTGCCCTCACTTTTGCCCCGAGACGCACGCGGGGGCTTGGCCTGTGTTCATAACTGCTTGCAGTTCTAGTTGATTTTATATTCTTGCTTTATTTTATGTTATTATTATTGCAATTTTTTGTGGATTGGGTTTAATTACCATTTTATCTTATTTTATTTGTATCTTTGTTGTGTTACTTTCCTCTTTATTTACCTGCACTGTGAAATGGAGCACTGCAATCAAACTATTTTCCGCAAGGTATTAATAAAGGATTCTGATTCTTTTAAAGATTTTTTCAGGCATAAACACCTTTATTTTGACAGAGGATAGATAGGAAATGGAAGAGGGACGGGGGTGACATGCAGCTAAGGTCCTCCGGCCGAGATTTCGAACCGGGGTCCACTGCGTATGTGACATGCGCTCTAACCACTCAAACACATGCGCGCTCAAGAATTCTGATTCTGATTCTGAAACTATTCCATACGACAGTTACAGTTACTACGTTACTTTTGTTTGGCCATGTAGTGTAAAATTAATTAGATTAGAGTTCTCAACGGGCCTGAAAATTACAATCCGACCGGACCCGGCCCGCGGGTTTTAAGCCCGAACCCGACGCAGCCCGACACACCAGCATGAATTGTCTGCCCGAACCCGGACCGAACCCGACCCCCCGCGCGCCTGCATTGTTTTCCTCATACACTTGTTATCATGATCAGACAGACAGCAGACGGAAAGGTGACGCGAGCCAGGAGACAGGTGCTGCGTCAACGTCAGCAGCAGCACCCGCTCCCGCTGCAAAGAAGACGCCGCGCTTCGACCAGTGGGAAAATATAGTCGGAGAGATAGAAACGATTTCCCCACTCCTCGAAAAGCAAGGGTGAATTCGCCTGTAGCAAGTTTACTTTTAGCCAATTCCATCTTCTCCAGCCAGGCTATAGGGGCGAGTATACGTCACGCAGCGGCGTTAGGTCTGCGTCTGCCCCTCCCCATAAAGCAGCAGCCAGACTCACTTTTCACCACACGTGAACAGCGATGATTCACAACAAACAATATATAATTTACAACCTGGAAGAAATGTGTTTTATGAAATGTGTTTTATAAAAAAGGACCTGCGGGTCCGGTCGGGTTTGTCGGGCCGGCCCGACCCCGTTGAGAACTCTATTGTAGATTAGTTGACTAATCGAAAAAATTATCGCTAGATTAATCGTTTGAAAAATAATCGTTTGGGACAGCTCTACTGACAAACTACATCGACATTCTGGTCCACTATCTTTATATTACAATGTAAGAAAGCCAACAACTCTGTCAATTTCACAAACTGTGTGACCAAACATCTCTGTATCACTTCTAAGAAAGTATTATGGTCCACTGTCCATACAGTCAGGAGACTCTGAGTATTATAAGCAGTGTTGCCACAGTTACCTTGAAAAAGTAATCTGATTACTGATTACTACTTTAAAGTAACTTAGACACTTTACTGATTACTTGTTTTTAAAAGTAACCACATTAGATTACAAGTTACTTTATGAGTTACATTTAGCAGCTGCCGACAACACCCCTGCCGCCTCAACATAATAACAACCGGTTTTGCCAATACTCACTTTATTGGAAGTGCATTTTTAACAGTAATGCCAAGCACAGCATTGATTGTAGCAGGGATCTTGTTTATTATGGCTTGAAAAGAAGGTGAGTCAACCCTATTTAATTGCAGCATTTCCTCTACAACATACCGCCTGACCAACTTCTTCAACTCTCCCCCACTTATTTGATTTGCTCCAGCTTTTGTTGTTTGGGTGGTGGGGGACCTCCTGCAGAAGTCAAGACTGTTGATTTGCTCGCAGCTCTCTGCTTAACACCACCTGGTGGGACTTCCGTCCTATTTTTGAAGCTTGATAGTACTTTGTCGCCAGTACAGAGTGCACAACGAACGTTAACATTCTCATCTTTAGCTGACATGAACTCAAAATAATGACTGTATTTCTGGCTAGAAAACGCGCGTCTCTCTCCTCCCTCCACTGTTTGTGTTTGTGTCGCTGCGTGGTGTTACACGAGTTGTCCTCATGCTGAAAATGTGACGTGTCGCGTACGTGACATCACTTCCCGAGAGGCAAGATGAAAGCAAAAATATATATTTTTACTACGGAAAATGAGACAATGATAGTGACGCACAGTGACTTGAATAAGATACTTTAATCTAGTTACTGGTTTGGAAATATTAACGCGTTAGATTACTCTTTACTGAAAAAAGTGGTCAGATTAGAGTAACACATTACTTAGTAACTTAGTACTGGCATCACTGATAATAAGTCTTACCTGCAGACCATCGTAGAAAAATCTCTGGGGATACTGATGAGGATCAAAGGCACTGTCAGTGCTGTGCTTCATTTGGAGCTATTTGTATTTTTTCCAAATGACGCCAGAGCGCTCTCCCTTAAGATAGGTATATCCAGTGGTGAACTCAGTACCTTATATCGCATAATGAGATACTCCATACAAGGGATGAACAAAAGTCACAACCTTCCTTTCATCCATCACACTCGGCCAGTATAATCCATACTGGATTAAACATTCTTTTCTATTGCAAACTCTCATATTGTCCTAAGGCATGGATGTGTGCGAATAGATTTGAATATCTTTCATCTTTAGTTTTCCTGATCTTCTTCAGCACCTGACTAATGCATGTTCTCACTGACAGGACAATCTTGACTCTTCAACTCTTAACAAAGATTCATATGACCTTGGTTGTACAATATTAGTGACAGGGTTCAACATAATCCGCTCGCTAAGCATGCGGCGGACAACCCTTCATCAGTGAGAGTCTGTGTGTCACATTGATTATGTAATATGCGGCATTAATTAGCTTCTGGATCAACTGTTTTCGTTCTCCGTCTCCGCTTTTTGCCCAGATGTTAAGGGTTGTCTGCCGGACACTTAGGTGACGGGTCAGACTAAGATCGGTTCAAAAGTCCCTAATGAAAGATAGAACACCGAGGAAGTTTACATCGCCTGGATTGGCATCACCGGGCAAGGCCTGGGGTTGGGGCTCACAGGTTTTTGCCCATGGGACCCAGCCGGGCGCAGCCCCAATGAGTGACGTGGGCCCACCCTCCAGTGGGCTCACCACTCGCAGGAGGGTTCAGAAGGGGGCGGTGCAGTATGATTTGGGTGGCAGTCGTGACGGTGGCCCCGGCAACCCAATCCTCGGACGGTGACTCTAGCCATGGGGACATGGAATGTTACCACACTGGGGCGGAAAGAGCCTGAGCTGGTGCGGGAGGTTGAGTGGTACGGGCCAGAGATAGTCAGCACAGTCTGGGCTCTGGAACCCAACTCCTTGAGAGAGGCTGGACTCTCTTCTACTCTGGAGTTGCCCGCGGTGAGAGGTGGCGAGCTGGTGTGGGCTTGCTTATAACTCCTCAGCTCAGCCGCCATGTGTTGGAGTTTACCTCGGTGAATGAGAGGGTCGCCTACTTGCGCCTTTGGGTCAGGGATAGGTCTCTCACTGTTGTCTCGGCTTATGGGCTGAACAGCAGTGGAGAGTAACCGGCCTTCTTGGAGTCCCTGGGAGGGGTACTAGAGAGTGCTTCAACCAGGGACTCCGTCGTTCTACTGGGGGACTTCAACGCTCACGTGGGCAGCGGCAGTGTTACCTGGAGGGGTGTGATTGGGAGGAACGGCCTCTCTGATCTGAACCTGAGTGGTGTTTTGTTACTGGACTTCTGCGCTAGTCACAAAATGGCAGGGGAGGAAGCTGGACAGACCTGGCGGACCCAAACGTATTGTGAGCTGCTGTCTGCTGGGAACATCTGCCGGACCCCTCTGTCAGGGAGGTCTTTAACTCCCACCTCCGGGAGAGCTTTGACCAGATCCCAAGGGAGGCTGGGGACATTGAGTCTGAATGGACCATGTTCTCCACTTCCATTGTTGACGTGGCTGTCCGGAGCTGTGGCCGTAAGGTCTCCGGTGCCTGTCGTGGCGGCAATCCCTGGACCCGGTGGTGGACTCCGGAAGTACGGGATACTGTCAAGCTGAAGAAGGAGTCCTATTGAGCCTGGTTGGCTCGGGGGACTCCTGAGGCAACTGACAGTTACCGGCAGGCCAAGCGTGCGGCAGCACGGGCAGTCGCGGAAGCAAAAACTTGGGTCTGGGAAAAGTTCGGGGAGGCCATGGAGGAGGACTACCGGTCGGTCTCGAAGAAATTCTGGCAAACCATCCGGCGCCTCAGGAGGGGGAAGCAGTCCTCCACCAGCACCATTTACAGTGGAGGTGGGGAGCTACTGACATCGACTGGGGACATCGTCGGGGGGTGGAAGGAATACTTTGAGGATCTCCTCAATCACACTGACACGTCTTCCATAGAGGAAGCAGAGGCTGGGGACTCAGAGGGTAAACCATTGATCACCAGAGGCGAAGTCACTGAGGTAGTCCGGAAGCTCCTTAGTGGCAAAGCACCGGGGGGTGGATGAGATCCACCCTGAGTACCTCAAGTCTCTGGATGTTGTGGGGCTGTCTTGGTTAACACGTCTCTGCAGCATCGTGTGGCAGTCAGGGACAGTGCCTCTGGACTGGCAGACCAGGGTGGTGGTCCCAATTCAAAAAGGGGGACCGGAGGATGTGTTCCAACTATTGGGGGATCACACTCCCCAGCCTCCCTGGGAAGGTCTTTTCCAGGGTACTGGAGAGGAGAATTTGGCTGATAGTTGAACCTCAGATTCAGGAGGAACAATGCGGTTTTCGTCCTGGCCATGGAACACTGGACCAGCTCTATACCCTCCACAGGGTGCTCGAGGGTTCGTGGGAGTTTGCCCAACCAGTCCACATGTGTTTTGTGGACTTGGAGAAAGCATTTGACCGTTACATTCTGTGGGAGGTGCTCTGGGAGTACGGGGTCGGAGGCCCTCTGCAAAGGGCTGTACGGTCTTTGTACGACCGGAGCAGGAGCTTGGTTTGCATTGCCGGCAGTAGGTCAGACCTGTTCCCGGAGCATGTTGGGCTACAGCAGGGCTGCCCAGTACCGCAGGAAGTAGGGGTGCTGGGCATGCTGCAGCACCCCCTGCTGGTGGGGCCACAGCACCTCAAAAATGTATTTAAAAAAAAACAACAACAACAAAAAAAACATGGAATAAAGTGAGAAAAAGGTGAAAGGAAAAAATAAAAATTTAAAAATTTACTTTAAATTATAGTGGTCTCTGGTTTAATGTTAATTACAATATTATTATAGTGACGTCGTCAGTGGTCAAGCTAGCTGACCACTGACCTGATCAGCACCAGGCTGTGATGATGACCGGTACCGGGACAGGAGCTGTACACCTGCTGATAACGTCCCAGGTCAAAATGCTAATCTTTCAGAGGCACCGCATCAACCAGCTAGCTTCAGTTTTCCAGGAAGGCAGTTTGGAAAAGAAATGTTTTGTCGTTCATTCAATGCGAGCTGGTTTACAAAATGGAGATGGCTCCATTACATTGAAGACGGTGATCGCGTCGTTTGTGTTTGTGTCACAGCAGTGGGGAAAGGTCTGATTCATGAAGAGAGTGTGCGGTTAGACAGCTGTTTTGTAAAGGGAGGCTTCACAAACTGGCGAAAAGCCACAGAAAAATTCAAGGAGCACGAGAAGTCTAAGCTTCACAGCGATGCCATTCAAAAAATCTCTGCTCTAAAAAATACCCCAATCAATGCACTTCTATCCGACGCTGCCCGCCAAACTCAAATTACAGCGAGAAGGGTCCTGGAACTGATGTTCAGGTCAGTGCTCTTCCTGGGGAAGAAGGGGCTGGCTGTTCGGGGTGACCGCAGCCGTGATGGCATTTTATACAAACTAATGCTGGAGCGTACGTACAACCTCCCCAGAGAGAGAGAATGGATTCTCAGGAGAGATAACTGGCTTTCAGACACGATTCAGAACGAAGTAATTCAACTGCTTGCCTGCGCCATTCAAAGTGAGATTGTGTCCCGTGCAGCAAACTCTCCCTTATACGGACTCACAGCTGATGGCACCACAGATGCCAGTAACACAGAACAATTTTCTCTGACGCTGCAATATGTGGACGACAACATGGAGACTCGTTCCGATTTCCTCAGATTTTACAGTGCTCCTGACAGCAGCGGGGAGACTTTGTTCATGTGCTTCAGGGATGTGTTTCTCAGACTAAACGTCCCAGTTGAACGTCTCCAGGGATATTGCTTTGACGGGGCAAGTAATATGTCAGGACGGTTTTCTGGTTTACAGGCGCAGCTGAAGAAACTATGTCCTGAGTCTCTCTTCGTGCACTGTGCCAACCACTCGCTGGACCTAGTTCTGCAAGAGGCTGCCAGCGAAGTGAATCTGATTGCCGAATCCATAAACTTTGTTCAGGGCACAGCTGTGGTAATCCGTGAGTCAGCCAAGTGCAAGAATCTCTATGAGTCTTTGTTTGGCTGTGATACAGCAGTGTTTACAATACTAGCAATATGTCCGACAAGATGGTGCGTAAGGACAATTGCCACTAAGCGAGTATGCAGTGCCTATCGACAGATCATTGAAACTTTGGAGCAGCTTAAGGATGACAAAAGTGTGAGAGGAGAGACCAGAGCCAAGATCAGAGGCCTGTATAAGAAGGCGCTTAAAGCTAAAACCTACTTTGGCCTCCTGTGCTGTGCAGCACTTTTCGAGCTGTGTGAGTCGGCAGCCAGGGGTTTACAGCACACCAAAGCCAGCGCACTGGGTGCCATTGAGTGCACTGAATTGCTGAGAAAGCGCGTGAAAACGCTTCGAGATGATGCAGTGGTGGAGAACATGATGCACAAGGTAGCCACAGCTGGACTGAAAATGTATGTATATATATATATATATATATATATATATATATATATATACTCTCAGCACCCCCTGCTGAGAATATGTTCCCGCGGCTCTGGGGCTGTGATGTGTTCGTGTTGACTTCTCCGAGCCAGGACCTCCATGTCCTGGGGCGTTTTGCAGCCGAGTGTGAAGCAGCTGGGATGAGAATCAGTACCTCCAAATCCAAAGCCATGGTTCTCGACCGGAAAGAGGTTGCTTGCTCCCTCCAGGTTGGGCGAGAGGTCCTGCGTCAAGTGGAGGAGTTCAAGTATCTTGGGGTCTTGTTCACCAGTGAGGGAAGGCTGGAGCGTGAGATTGACAGGTGGATCAGTGCAGCGGCCGCAGTAATGCGGTCGTTGTATCGGTCTGTCGTGGTGAAGAGAGAGTTGAGTCGAAAGGCGAAGCTCTCAATTTACCGGTCAATCTACGTTCCTACCCTCACCTATGGCCATGAACTTTGGGTCATGACCGAAAGAATAAGATCTCGGATACAAGCGGCTGAAATCTGTTTCCTCCGCAGGGTGGCGGGGCGCTCCCTTAGAGATAGGGTGAGGGGCTATGTCACCCGGGAGGAGCTCGGAGTAGAGCCGCTGCTCCTCCACATCGAGAGGAGCCAGCTGAGGTGGCACGGGCATCTGTTCCGGATGCCCCTGAGACGCCTCCCTCAGTAGGTGTTCCTGCCATGTCCCGCCGGGAGGAGACCCCAAGGAAGACCCAGGACACACTGGAGTGACTATGTCACCCAGCTGGCCTGGGAACGCCTTGGGATCCTCCCGGAAGAGCTGGAGGAGGTGTCCGGGGAGAGGGAAGTCTGGGTGTTCCTGCTCAGGCAGCTGCCTCCGCAACCCGGCCAGAGAAGCGGACGAAAATGGATGGATGGATGGATGGATGAATGTGTTGTGAATAAGATGATATGTAAGACGGTTGCAGTTTTATTCATATCCTTTGTTCTGTGGTTAAATTGTGTCGAGTTAACAAAGATGATTGTCTCCTTGCTGAATAGAAGCCGTTCGCACCTCTGCGAGCTCAACATGCATCATGGTTCGTTATCGTCAATATGTGGCACAGACAAACCCGCGTACACAGACTGTAAATTGTCATTAACTGCCGAAAATTAGGGGGATTTCCGGGCGTTTTCAGGGACGAAAATCCCACTTTTCATGCAGTGGTAAATTTTGCTTGGTTTATAAAGGCAAAATGTAAAAAAACATCAACAATATTTTTGTTTGGTGAACTAGGAATATATGCCATTGAAGGAATGATTGTACGTTTATTCAACAAGAATATCTATTTAAAGAAGGTAGAAATACATGACATTGAGGGGAATAATTGTTTGTTAATTCAACAAAAAAATATGTTTGGTGAAGGTAGAAATACATGGCATTCAAGCAAGAGTTTCTTTTTTAGTCTTACAGTTTTATCCTAATTTAGGTGAACAAGAAGATTCAAGTTGGTGGAACTCTTGGCAAAACTTAAAAACCTTCGTTAAGTCAACAACAGCAGGCAAAAATCTCTTGCATCATGTTGCCTTGATATTTTACGTTTTCTTTACAGTGCATCCTCTGAAAAAGACACACTTGACATGAGTCTTGATCCCCGGTCGTATGCATGCCACACGGCAGCAGTTCCACTGCTCTATTTCCTCAGCCCGCAAGTTGATTGACAACTATTTTGAACATCTCAGATTGAATAATTTCCAAAGGAGATTAATATTGGAAAAAGGCCAGCAAAGTTCCCATAGCATCAGGTAAGAAAACTGATCGACTTTGTTGTTGATTTTCTTCAAACATTAATGGAATTTCAATTTCCTCCACTTCTTCGCAGACGAAGAAAGCAAACGCCGCAAGCTCAGCCATGTCTCGTCACGTCTGCGGGAAGTAGAGAGTGTCCGACTTCATAGCAGCGTTTGTATCCCCGCCCCTGCGGTCGCCAACAGATCTCGCTGTTGCAAGCGGTCAGCAGGGGTTCAACTTGAACGCGCCTAATACTAGAGAGCCTTAAGAGAGAGAGTGGCGACACAAAAGTTCAAAATGCTGGTGGATCACGTGGTCCATGTAGCCTCGAAAAGTTCCCGGAAGTGCTTAGTGGGCAATAGAAAACAACAGGAAAACCACGAATCGGTAAATAATGGTCAATAAATGCTTTGCTTTGCAACTTTTATATGCTTGTGTTAATGGATTTGAACTCTGTTATGTTTACTAAACCTGAACAGTTGTTGACAGCAAAAAAATCGTGATATTTTGTTTTTTATTTTTTTTATTCATGACTTGAGTGAGGTGGACTTAACAGTCTAACAGACAAGTATGGACTCACAGCAGCATTATGATGATAACTGTGTTCTAATAGGAAATCCATGGCAAATTTATTTTGATTTGAATTAAATGCAAATAAATGGAATTCTATCACTATTTGTTAACTATTCTTACTTATCCCAAACTTATCCTTGTCTAGGGGTGTTCCAACAAGGGTACCTCATGATTCAATTCGATTACTATTATGGGAACTTCGATTCTTCTATTATAACGATTGTCGATTCGATTATTGTTGCCACGATTCTTTGACTATTTGTAATGCTTTTTTCCATACAAAATTGATTTTGTCTTCATCTGTGGCTACATTTGTAAATACATAGCCTATGAATTAACTCAAAAAGCTGCCATAGAACAAAAGTGCATTCTTCAAAATTAAATAATTCAACTTATTCAGTCTGGAAGATGGAAAGGATAACTAAACAAAACAGCTGACATATTCCAAGGGAACAAATTGCATTATTCTGAACAAAAGTGCATAATTCAACTGAACTCATGGATTAAAGCAAAAAAAAAAATCTTTTGACTCAAATGTTTTTTCGAGCTGTAGCCAAGTAATATTCCCAAACTGTAATTTGTGAAACATGTTACAGGGCACGTTACTTGACACATGCTTAAAAAATAAGATACGATTTACAGCTTCACCCCACACCCTGTTCTCTAATGCAGACATCAAGTTTCAATATTTGACCAACAGTGTTCTGAACAGCTGTTCTATTCACACTTAAAATGTTTTTTGTCTTTTCAATGTAATTTTCAATCTAGGAAATCAAACTGTGCCTTTTTTGCCAAGCTTTTACTCTTTCAAATAATCAACCATCTACACAACTTTTCAGCAATCTATTTTTCTACTTCTTCTTATCATCTTTATCATTGATTATTATTAATAATAATATTGTTAAAGTGAGACTCTTATCGTTCAACAGAAAAATACATCATACAAACAGCAACTTTTTCAGTCTTGTCAGTCTGATGGCGAGTTATCACCTTTCTGTCATCATGAACATACTGTTAGTAATCAAAGAAGCTCTGAAGCTCTGAGGCTTTTCTATATGTTTTAATACAAGATTTCAGCACTGAGCTCTAGAATCAGGCTACATTTTTGATTTTGTTCAGTCAAACTAACCAAATATTATTATGATCATCATTATAAAGTTTCAGGGCGTTCCCGTAACCATGGTAACTCACGGTGTCAGGGAGATATGCTGAATAAAGCTGTTTAAACAGATACTCAGACGAGTTCTCACGTGTTGACTAAACTCAATTGGTAACGTAGCAGTGCGACAAGTCCTTGCTAGCTAAGCAGCTAAACTTTGGCGCCGCTCCGTGTTTAGATCCCGTCCTGTGTGGGTCACTACACTGTCAATGGTCAGGCATGCTGTTAACGATACCATTGGCTGTAGAGTGTGACAATCTGTCAATAAAAATTCAGACAACACTTGTTCTCCTCCGATCTATATCGATCTCATAAGTCGCCTCCGTGAAGTTTGAATGACAGAAATCCGTCGTAGCGATGGAGAACTTTAATCCATGTGAACTTATTCAGTCTGGAGCTTCAGTACAGTGAGGTGAACACAACACAAACACATTAGAGCAGAGTGGCACTCACACTCATCAGTGAGGGAGTTTGTAGCGCGGCTCCATGGTGCGCACCACTAACCGAAACTAACATTACTGCTCCATTTGTTGTGGTCCCACAAGCGTATCACTGTCATTTTCTATTCACAATAAAAAACCTCAATGCAAGCTTTTCCACTTATATGCTAGTAGACAACTGAGACAAAGGTTTTGATTTCTAAAAAAATAGTTTCCAAGTGCTTCCTATCACATGACATCATCTGCTTCCTGCTTCTTCCAGCTGAAGACATGGCAGATGCATATTCCCCTGGAAAGAGGTCATTTTTATACATTTCCTATGATTTTCCCCCCAAACATGTTATAATTATTTAATCATTCAAGTCTCTGGAGTAACCCTAGAGTGCCCTCTTGTGAGCCAATACGTGCACTAAAGTGCTCTCTTGGGAGCCAAAACACGAGTTAAAGTTCCCTCCTGAGAGCCAAAAGGCATGCTTAATTACCTAAAACATGATAAACCTCCGTCTTGGGAGCCAAAATGCATGCTAAACCTGCCTCTTGAGAGCCAAAATGCACGCTAAATTGCCCTCTTGGGAGCCATAACACGTGCTAAAGTGCACTCTTGTGAACCAGAACACGCGCTAAAGTGCCCTCTTGGGAGCCAAAACGCGCACCAAATTGCCCTTTTGTGGGCCAAAACGCGCTAAAGTGCCCTCTTGGGAGCCAAACCATGTGCTAAAGTGCCCTCTTAGGAGCCAAAATGCGAGCTAAAGTGCCCTCTTCCTCATGGGAGCCAAAACGTGTGCTAAAGTGCCCTCTTGGGAACCAAAACGCTCGCTAAAGTGCCGTCTTGGGAACCAGAACGCGAGCTAAATTGTCCTCTTGGGAGCCAAAACGCATGCTAAAGTATCCCCTTGCTCGGCAAAACACACTAAACTGCCCCCTTGGCTGGTTAAAGCATGACAAACCCCCTCTTGGATGGCAAAAATGGCGCGCTAAATTGCCCTCTTGAGAGCCTGAATGCACTCTAAACCGCCCTCTTCTTCATGGTAGCCAAAACGTGCGTTAACATGTTCTCTTGGGAGTCAAAACACATGTTAAGGTACCCTCTTGCTTGGCAAAACGTGCGCTAAAGTGCCCTCTTGGGAGCCAAAACGCGGGCTAAATTGCCCTTTTGTGAGCCAAAACGCGCGTAAAAGTGCCCTCTTGAGAGCCAAAACGCATGCTTAAGTGCCCTCTTGTTAGCCAAAACGCATGCCTAACCACCCTCTTGCTTGGCAAAACACACTAAACTGCCCCCTTGGCTTTTTAAAACTTGATAAACCGCTGTCTTGGGTGGCAAAAATGCGAGCTAAAGTGCCCTCTTGGGAGCCAAAACACATGCTAAAGTGCACTCTTGTGAGCCAAAACGCGCGCTAAACTGCCCTCTTGGGAGCCAAAACGCGCACTAACGTGTCCTCTTTTGAGCCAGAATGCATGTTAAAATTCCCTCTTGCTTGGTAAAACACACTAAACTGCTCCCTTGGCTGGTTGAAACATGATAAACCGCCCTCTTGTTAGCCAAAACTCGTGCTAAAGTGCCCTCTTGGGAGCCAAAATGTGTGTTAAAGTGTTCACTTGGGAGCCAAAACACGTGCTACAGTGCCCTCTTGCTTGGCAAAACACACTTAACTGCCCCCTTGGCTGGTTCAAACATGATAAACCGCCCTCTTCGGAGCCAAAACGCGCGCTAAAGTGCCCTCTTCAGTGGCGTGAATGCGCTGTATTTTCGCCCCTGTCCTTCAAAAAGTCCTTGCTTCCACTGCTGAGATGAATATCTGATATAAAGGTTATTTCTGAATAAAGAAACTAGTTCAAATTGTTTGTTGTTTTGAATTTTATACAGGGGGTACCGAGGTTTGAACCATGATCATTAGCTACCTTCCTGAGATGATAATATCCATTGGTTTCCATGTACAGTTTTACATATTTTTTACTTTGTTTTACACCCCCCACACCCCCTCCACCTTTTTGGTGTTACTTATCATGACTATATTATTATTTTGTTATTACTTTATTTTTATTATTGGTTCTATATTAATTTTAGGTGACATTTGACCTAGTGACAAGTTGTGTGACTCCTGGCAACAATTGTTGCCAGTCATAAAAATGCTATTTTCTTCAAAGTAAAGTACAAAATGGAAAAAAATAAATACATAACATGATTCAGAGGGACCCAACTGATAAAATGATATGCCTTACAACTTTGAAAAAAATCTGGGCACAAACGGGTTAATCACCTTCAAAGATTTAAACAACAAAAAGCACTACACCACTTGGAAGTTTAAGATTTTTTAAATTAAAAACAGAGAACACAGAACAGGAAAAACAATGCAAAAACCAAAGGAAGGGAAGGACAAAGAATGGTTCCTCCCTCATGGAGCTTCCAAATGCAGTGGGTGTGTTGGAGGAGGAAGCTCTGGCACTCTCCAGCAGGTTTCCATCATGCTGTGGAGAAAAAGAAAAGATCATCACAAGATTTATTTGGTTGAAGCTGCGGATTGAAGC
>CAEMYA010001237.1:0-20193 GCA_903131615.1 Diplodus sargus
TTTTACATTTGCAATCTGAGAGGACAGGCTCAAATAGGGTTAAAGGTCGCGTATCGCACATATTACTGGAGTGATCTGAAAATCTAATAAACCAGGGACTTTATTCAAATGAGAATAGATATCACTTCAGAGGAGATACTGGTGGGACCAAAGTTGAGAATAATCTTATCAACAGGGCAGGGTCAACAGCACACTGTGCATCGGTCTTGGCAGGAGATATAATAATGTCAATGCAGGATTCTTTTTTTCATTTCTGCTCAACGAGAACTTGATTTTTCCAAGAACTCCTTTGCACCAATTTTTAATCCAAGAGTGTGTTTATTCTTTTTAATATGTGGGTTTGTTGGTGTCTCGGGTCATGGAATAACTATCACTTTTTAATCCACATGAACATAAACCATGGTGAACAAAAAGAGAAAGAAACATTTTTTTCATTCTGACATGTTAGTTAAATCAGAAATAAGTGAAGCTCATCGATACGACTTTGTGTTTCTTCCAGACTCGAGTGAGAGTGATCACTGTCAGCCGTCCCGCCCGAGTACACAAGACTGTGGTGAGTGCTGGACACTGCTGTTTTCTCTGTGTCCAGTTTCTGCTGTTCTCTCCGCTCTCATCTCTGCTCTTGTGGTTTATCATCTCTGTAGAAAGAAAGGTAACTCATTTTTTAAAATTTGAAGTTTGTATTAATATCAGACATTTTCTGAATAATTAATCCACATACTTCATTGACCATGAGGCTGTAATTATTTCTGCAGCTGAAGGCCTTCAAGGTGATGAGCAAAAACCTGAAAGTAGACGTCAAACAGAACCAAATGAGGTAGGTGTAACAGTAGAACATAATGCACCATGGCATTAAACAACAACGTGATCAGGATTGTAAACAAATATCAAATCTTAGGTTGAAGATGTGTGTTACGCTGCACTGGAAATCCGTCAGCCATCACAGAGACCAAAGAAGAAGAAGAGAAGTCAGAGTTCTGACTTCAGCACATATTCTGCCATCAACACTTCCAGGATGTAGAGGGCCTAACACGAAACAAAATTAGAGTGTGATGATGATTGATAAAGAATTATAAAACTAATGGTCCCATTTAAAGCGGAAGAACTGGAATAGAAGCAACATTTATATGCATAAAATACAGGGATTTTTGTTGTTGTTTGTTTGTTTGTTTTAGGTCAAAAAGTCCTGGAGTTTCTTTTAAAGATACATTTTTACCTTTTAGTGTCAGCTCTCCTCAGAGGATCAATATGATTGTTGTAAGACAGAGTTGAATCAGGATGTTATTCGTTACTTCTCCAACACACTCCAATGTTGGAGTTGCATTTTGTACTCTTTAAAGGGGCTCTGCAGAACTTCTGTTTTGTAAGCTGGTCATTAGTTTAGTTTAGTTAGCAACTCAATTTCTAAACTAACATTGGCTACTGTTGGCACAGAAATGAGGCACTCCAGAATTTGCATAAAGTCACATCCTTTGAGGTTTCGAGGAAAAAGCGACCGAGTCCTTCATGGAGAAATCCACAGTCCAGCAGCTTTAAACAACCTCAGCAAATCGTCTAGAGGCTTGTATAAGCAGAGACAAACAGAGAAGGTTTCATTTTTCACATCACATTACAATCCGCTCACACAAATAAAAAAGTGTTTTATCATGTAAATTACTACAAATTGTTACATAAAGACCCTTTAATTGGTCAGGTTGTTCTATCTGTGTGTCATGAGCCACAGTGGATATGAATTCATTCAGCTTTCCCAGAAAATATGCATCACATGCACCTTATTTCCTCACACCAATCAGATCAAAATGGATGTTCTGTAAGAATAAAGAATAACTAAAAAACCTCCAAATAGACAGCCAGTTTATTGTTGTTGATTACAATTCAGCTTCAGCTTCACCTTTTTTGATTGAAATCAGTCTGTAACATTTCATAACCACTGTGATGGCTGATTGTCAGTAACAAGTCATGATAACTGTTAGATCAATGTTTTCAGGCAATTTCCTGTTCTTTCTTGAGTTACCCATCAACCCCATCCACTTCATGAGTGCAGTTTGATACAACTTAGTATTTGTTATGTTGGAGTAATCATACTATACAGAAGCCAAGATGGGTACAGTTTAATGTTTGTCCTTAGCTCATTCATTAAATGCCCAACTTCAGTTTCCAAGAAATTACATGACAATAGTGTTAACAATAAAGCCCACCTTGGCCACATCATGTTGCACCTTGTTAGCAGCTCACAGGAAAACCACATTGACAAACAGCCCCACCATCACAGAGCTTGACATTCAAACAGAGTGAAGCTGTAGGTCAGTGCGCAGTTTCATTGTTCACTCGAGAAAGTGTCAGAAGGTGTCATAGTCTTCAATTACATTTTAGAACCTCTGCAGCGGCCTCAGCTACATTTGGACGTATGTATTTTTGACTCTTGGTCGTATCTGTGGCCACAACATAGAATACATACTGTGTGTACACATACTGTTTGTGTTTGTATACACAGATGCCAGGGTTAGTAAGGTGATCTTTTTCTTAGCATCCTTATGTCAAAAAAAATATTATGTGTCAAATTTAAATAGATTTGGAGTGTCTGGAGGTGTCTTGAAAGGAGCTGCAATAGGGCCTGAAATGAAGGGAACAGGTGGTGGCACGGTTAGACATAACTATTGTGTAAACATCTTCAGAGAAGAGAGGGCCGACGAGCGTGAGGCCATCAGAGGTGAGGGTTGAGGGAGGTGCTTTCTGGATGGGCATAGGAGTACATGAGGAGCTGATGTCTTTTACTTTCTTGGTAAAGAGAGTTGCAAATATTTTTTTCAAAAATGTCTACTTGTTTAATTACTATTACAGCTGTTTTGGATTTTTTCAGCCATAACATATATTAACCACAGTGTATCATACGAAGGAGTATTAGGGCCGGCCCCCCAAAAAAAGCCAGCCAAAAAAAAAAAAAAGTCAGGCATAAAAAAAACCAATAATTTAGAAAATATCAAAGTACTGTAGTCAATGGCCATGGCTGCCTCTACAGACACGTTGATTAAGCGGTACTTCAGAATCAGATATAATAATAAGGACATTCTCTCTCTTTTGGGTCATAAACACAGTGTGGTGATAAGTATTAGGATAAACCATACAAATTTGGAGGAGGTGGACACATTCATATGAAATGAAATAGCTG
This sequence comes from Diplodus sargus, assembly GCA_903131615.1. NCBI lineage: Eukaryota > Metazoa > Chordata > Actinopteri > Spariformes > Sparidae > Diplodus > Diplodus sargus. Next base: position 3,170 of record CAEMYA010001237.1, read on the forward strand.
ATAGCTATACAAAAATAAATATATAGGTTGACGACTTGAACTCAACAAGGTTGGTAATGTCAATAAGGAATAGGCTTTACCTTATTGATATGATAAATTTATCAGTTACAAATACAGTTTCACCACTTCAGAAAATCACCTTCACACTCCACAGACATCCGGCCGGCTGCTGTTATGCAGCCGTCAGTCGCTTTGTTGTGGTACGTGGTGAAGCCTCCGCAGTTTTTTTTTTTGCCTGCTTTTTTTTCCTTGTGCCGGATTTTTTTTTTGGCTGGCCCTAATACTCCTTCGTAGTATCCAATCTTACATTTATGAAAAGATATTCCTGATGACTGAATTCCTTCCTTCATTCTTTCATTCTTCACAGCCAAGATGTGTGTTTTTAGTCCCCACTTAAAAAATAGTGTATAAAATGATCAGACGTATACATTAACCTCTCTATACAAAAACTGTTTGATGTTGCTGATTGCAAAAAGTGTCAGGTTCAGTTTCTTGATTAAAATCGATCTGTAACATCACATAATGGTAGTGATGATTGGGTCTCTATTAGAGCCCGACTGATAAGGGATTTTTAAGGCCGATATCGATAGAAATATTTGGTGATTTAAAAATCCGATACTTCGATATATCGGCCAATATATATATTTTTTTTTAAAAATCCAGCAACGCGTAACAAAACAAACAGCTTTCCGTAACATTAGTTATTTGTAGTTATTTATGAGTCCTCACTGAAATAATATGATAATGTTTTATTGTCACAACAGAACAGAGGAACATCAAAATATATTAGGGTTTGTGGCATTCTAAAAACACAAGTGTTGCCAACGGGGACGTTGCAGAGCAGGGGTGTTCACACTTTTTTAACTTGCGAGCTACTTTAAAAATGGCCAGATAAAGTTGATCATCCTACATAAAAAACACTAAACATATATTCATTTATACATACACTGAGTATACTTTATATAACACAATGCATAACTGATATTTTATCATCTTAGCATTTAACAAAGTGGAAAAAAACAAAACAAAGAATAAGTGGAGCGCCTGTCAGTCTGCACAGAGGGAATAGCACTGTCCGTATAAACAAACTTGCGTCTGGAGTCCCGTGCACACAGTGGGGGCTACTCAGGAGACCAAGAGATCCAATCCCAGCGATGGAGCCTGGGGTGAAGTGACAGCAGAGGTCCAGGAGCTCCTGCGCTGAACACCTGAAGACCCCGCCAGCAACGGTGGAGCAGCAACCATCCAACATCGCTGCGAGCCGGGAGAGACCACAGCAGCAGAGGACAGCGACAAAGAAGCCAGGCGGTGAATACCCCTGATGTTGTGGTGGAGGGAGGACCAACAGAGCAATGATGGAGGCGAGGCTAAAAGCTGATCGGCAGGGCTAACAGCTGATCAGCGGAGAAAGGTGAGTCCACGGAGCCAATTGTTCAGGTGTGCAGCTTTCAAATTAGTAGCACAGCCTCAGAGCTTGTAGGGACAACTTGGCTTTCTTTTTCCAATAGAAAAAACTGTTTTGCTACGGACTGAGAAGCAGCGATATTCACACCAACATCCTCTCACATGATAATGCAGACAGAAACAGAGGGTGGTTTCCTGCAGAGACAATGGTCAGTGGGGCATAAATTATACGTTCTGCATCCTACTAACAGTATATAAAAATACTTGTTGTGGTATTTTTCGATGACAAATATATAAAAAAATATTTGAGGTATTAAAGTTTTACTCGAGATCTTTTACACAAAACTTTGGACACACCTTCTCATTAATGTTTTTTCTTTATTTTCATGACTATTTACATTGTAGATTCTCACTGAAGGCACCAAAACTATGAATGAACACATATGGAATCATTTCAGATTCCTCAAAGTAGTCACCTTTTGCTTTGTTGACAGCTATGCAAACCCTTGGCCGTCTCTCAATGAGCTTCATGATGTAGTCACCATCAGTTGTGTTGTGTAGAGGTCAGGTTGGTACACAGCTGACGGTCCTATTTGACAACTGCTAGAATTCATGTTACAGCAAGAGCCAATCGGCTAAGTAAAGAGAAACGACAGTCCGTCATTACTTTAAGAACTGATGGTCAGTCAGTCCGGAAAATTGCACTCTCTTTGGTCTCACCAACAGTTGCTACTGAAGACCCGCCTGTTACATCTTTGAAAATGGCAACAGGCTGCATAGTAAAGATACATTTACAATTTCAAGTCCAACATGATTGTTAAAGAGTGGACGGCATAACCATGACCGAATATACTCTAGGTCCTTCAAAGGCATTACTCTACGGAGCTCTATTTTAGAACGCTACCATGTAAATGACAACACATCCTCTAATTATGTTACATCAAAAGGAAACATCAACGAGCAGAATGTCACATAACTTTACACCAATAGAAAACAACCACAGAAGAAATGTTCCACTTGACGGGCCAATCACAGCCTGTATTTCCTTTAATGGAAAAGTTTGCGCAAGTGGTGATATCAGTGAGAAAAGTTTGCATCACTTTATCTCTCATTCCTCATCATCACAAATGGACGGGCTGCATGCGTTTCTGGTTGTTCTCTTAGGTAAATCCTTTGATAAAACTTTTGAATGATTTAATCACAACTCCTACATTCCTACATTATCAGTGTTGTTGTGTTGCACCTGCTGTAATATAAGACCCTGTAACACTGAGCACATTTCTAACTTTTACAATTGTATTTGTGTTCCAGGAGTTGTTTCTTACAGTCATCAGGTCACTGGATCAGTGTTGGAGGTGTCGGTCCGACCAGGATGTAGAGGGCCTAACACGAAACAAAATAAGAGTGTGATGACGATTGATAAAGACTAATAAAACATTTTGTCTGCATTTTAAGCGGCATGACATGACAAGAAGGACATTTTTTTGTTGTTGTTTTTTTTGTTTCAATGTAAAAAGCACTGGTGTTTAGTGTCAGCTCTCCTCAGAGGATCAATATGATTGTTGTAAGCCAGAGATGTATCAGGATGTTATTCCTTACTTCTCCAAAACCCAGTACTTACAATGTTGGAGTTGCATTTTGTACTCTTTAAAGTGAAACTCTCGCTATGAAGTAACCAAGGCTTTATTTGTGATTGAATGTGAGTCAAACCCTCGTGTAAAAGCATAATTACGATGAAATTGGCACTTTTAAGATGTACCGTAGTAGCGACCTAACAGGCAGGAAAGTAATGGTGGACTGCTCCTCAAGCCTGCCTGTTAGGTTGCACTTGGGGATCGATACTTTTTGTCTGCCATGCAGCGGCGCGCCGGAGGTGCAGCAGCAACCGTGAGTCATTCAGAAACCTTCTTTTTAGTAAACTCTGTGTACACAAACAATGTTCTCAGTGCTTGTGTTCATGTGTAGAGACCCTGGTGATACTACGAGCAAAGTTTCATGTTGTGTCGAGCCTTCTTAGTGTTAGCGATTACAGTGTAAAAGTGCCACTTTTTGCACTCCCAATAAAAACTAGCTTGCCCAAAAACAAAATTACGGTAAACCTTAAAAAGTGCTTCTTTCATCGTTATTATGTTTTTACACAAAGGTTTGACTCAAACTCAATCGCAAATAAAGCCTCGGCTGCTTTTTTTTCACTTTAAAGGGGCTCTGAGGAACGTCTGTGTTGTTCTTGAAGCTGGTTGTCAGTTTAGTCTACTTAGCAACTCCATTTCAAAACTAACATTGGCTACTGTTGGCACTGAGACGAGGAACTTGAAAATATGCATAAAGTCACATCCGTTTGACTGTTGAGGAAAAAGCAACCCGAGTCCTCCTCAAAGAAATCCACAGGCCAGCAGCATTAAACGGCTTAAACAAATCATCTACATGCTTCTACAGGCAACAGAGAGAGATCAGATTGATCTATCTGTATTCTATCATGAGCCAAAGTGGATATGAATTCATTCAGCTTTCCCACAATATAAACATCATGTGCAACTTATTTCCTTACACTAATTGAATGAAAGATTAAAATGGATGTTCTGTAAAAAAAAAAAAAAAAAAAAAAACCTAGTAAAAGACAACCAGTTTATTGTTGTTGATTACAATTCAGCTTCAGCTTCAACTTTTTTGATTTAAATCGATCTGTAACATTTCATATCGGGTGTGATGGCTGCTTGTCGAAAAGAAGACACGATGACTGTTCGATCAATGTTTTCAGGCAATTTCCTGTTCTTATCTTGAGTTAGCCATCAGCCCCATCCCCTTCATGAGTGCAGTTTGATACAACTTAGTATTTGTTATGTTGGAGCTGTAGCAGAGAATAAAGCTCAAAGTAATCATACTATACAGAAGCCAAGATGGGTACAGTTTAATGTTTGTACTAAGCTCATTTATTTAAAGCCTAACTTCTGTTTCCAAGCAGTTACTAACAATAGAGTGTTAACAATAAAGCCGACCTCGGCCACATCATGTGGCACCTTGTTCGCAGCTCACAGGAAAACCACATTGACAAACAGCCCCACCATCATAGTGCTTGACATTCAAACAGACTAAACTGTAGGTCAGTGCACAGTTTCATTGTTCAGAGTCACTCTGAGAAACTGTCAGAAGGTGTCATAGTCTTCAATCAGAATTTAGCACCTCTGCAGCGACCTCAGCTACATTTGGATGTACGTATTTCTGACTCTTAGTACGTACTCTATGTTGTGGCCACAGATACGACCGTGTATACACATACTGTTTGTGTTTGTATACACAGATGCCAGTGTTAGTAAGGTGATTCTTTCTTAGCATCCTTATGTTGAAAAAACAATCATGTGTCAAATCTAAACAGATTTGGAGTGAATTATAACAAATCATGCAATTCCATAAGTACATAATCATTGTTTTAAACAAAAAAATGTGTATCTCATGTGTTATGCTGCCAGAAATCAAAGAAGATGAGCACTTGTGACTTTAGTATTTATACTTGAAATATGTGTAACCAAACAATTTAACATAATACATTGTGTAATCAATTACATTATGTATATTTGTTTTAAATTGGTATTATTCAGTAAGTTATGAGGAATTAGTGCACAAGTCTGTGAGTTAAAGAATGACAAAAACTGTTATTCTTAGCTTAAGTGCTGTCAGGAAGTGATTTGGTATCCAAACCAAAAAAAAAAGTACAGTAGTAATATATCAAGAAAATAGTAATTTTGCTCTGTCAACAAGGCATGTAAAGCTTTGTCTCAATGTGCTCAGTATTCTTTATTTGGTGAGTTGAAATATGTTTCCATGTAAATATTAATAATAATCATAATTGTGAAAAATGTATGCAATGTTAAATTTCAACTGTGCAGGTATTGATAACAATTTTATAGAGACAAAAATGAAAAAACAAACATAACATTTTTTTCAATCATGTGTACTCGTTACATTTTTATTCCAGCTCTTTAGGATTGTTCCAGATTGCTCAGGTTTTTTTTTTTCCACCTTGAGATTCATGAACCACAGTGTATCCATTCTCCCATTTATGAAAACATTTGAAAAAATATTCACGACTGAATTCTTTCCTTCATTATTTCATTCTTCATAGCCAAGTTGTGTGTTTTATTTCAGTCCTGCTTCAAAAACACTGTATGAATTGATCAGACATACACATTAACCTCTCTATACAAAAACAGTTTGATGTTGCTGTTTGCAAAAAGTGTCAGGTTCAGTTTCTTGATTAAAATCGATCTGTAACATCTCATAATGGTAGTGATGATTGTGTCTCTGTAACAAGACACAAAAGCTGTTTGCAGGCAATTTCCTGTTTTTATCTCAAGTTCGCCGCCAGATCACAAACTGTGGCCAGAAGTCCAATACACTTATAGGTATGATCAGTAAGGCTTACAGGAAACCCACAGTGACAAACAGCCCCTCATGCACTTGCAGAGCTTAACATGCAAACAGAGTGAAGCTGCAGGCAGCTCAAGGTGTTTGTGGAATTGGGTTGATTTAACAAACATATTTTGAACATTGTACTTAATGTGGTAGGACATTTTTTAAAAGTCTGTAGCTTCAGGTGGGCAAAACCCTGTTCAGTGTTCAGCAGCTCTGCAGCCACCTCAGCTACATTTAGATGCACAGCTTATTTCAAAGTCTGCGTCAAATCACTGACCACATCCTAACCTTTTGAGATCAATAAAATGAGGTACTGTTTCACTTTATGTGAGTATGATTTGTTTGCAGACTGATGCAGAGTGCAGTTTCCTGCACAGAGACAATGGGCAGTGGGGTTATGCTTGAATTATACATTCTGCATCCTACTTACTGTATATAAAAATAACTTGTCGGGTATTTTGGTTGATAAACATTTTTTCACTAATTAAAGTATTCCTTTTTACACATAAGTAGTAAGGAATGCACTTGTAGTGAGGATGAGTGTATTGGAGAACACAGCATGAGTTTCTCTGTGAGAAATGGAGAAGGTAGATATGTGGATGCAGTAATTGCTAAACAGTTAGAAACGCCATCTCAAGGTGAAGCTCTGCTGACCTCTAGTGGGTATGTAGCAGTAGCACAAAAAAATCTAAATCCCTGGTGGAACAAACTCCCAGTCCAAATCATTTTGAAAGTCTTTGAGTATAGTATTGTTTTGGCAGTGCTGTTTGTAGTAGAGAAGGGCCACATATCATCTTCAAGCACTAACAAAACAATCCAATTTTTGCCACAACAGACTGGCACATGTTAGCAACCCTTAGGTCGATTACAACAGAAGCATGATGTTCCCAACGTTTTTGACAACACAGACCAGACATGAGCTATAATTTGTGGGCAACCCTGGGTTTTAAACAATAAAATGTTTTCATTGTCATTTTCACACTTTTTTTGAATAAAATCAGTTTTCTGATAATCTTAATGATTCTCTTACCACTGCTATGCAGACAACACCAAACTGTTCCTCTCTTTTCCTCCATCCTCCGACACTCATGTTGCAACATCTCGGAATGTCTGGCAGACATCTCTGCTTGGATAACTGTGCATCACCTCAGACTCAACCTTCATAAAACTGAACTACTCTTCATCCCGGGGAAAGACTGCCCTCACATGGACATGTCAGTCACCATCGAGGACGTAACAGTATCGCCTTCATCGACTGCGAGGAACCTGGACATGATCATCTATAAGAAACTGTCCTGCACCCAAAACATCATTATGGCCCGATCCTGCAGATTTGCCCTCTACAAAATCGAGTCTTTCCTCACAAAGGATGCAGCACAACTCCTGGTCCAAGCGCTGGTCATCCCCTGCCTGGTCTACTGCAACTCGCTCTTGGCTGGTCTCCCAGCCCCTGCGACTAAATGTTTCAGCACAGCAAGAACTCTGCAGTGCCCATCATTTTCAATCTACCCAAATTCTCGGATGTGACCCTCCTCCTCCATGACCTACATTGGCTTCCTCTTTCAGCCCTAATCCGATTCAAGACGATGGGACTGGCCTTCAGGGCCATCAACGGAACTGCACCCATTTACCTCCAAACACTGGTCAGACCACACGCCCCAGTGCGAGCACTTTGCTCTATTACATCAGCTGGCCGGCTGGTACCGCCATCGCTGACAGTAAACAAAGGTTGCTCAGCAAAGTCACGACTCCTCTCTGTTCTGGCACCTCAGGTGTGGAACGAACTCCCTACCAATGTCAGGACAGCAGAGTCACTCGCAATCTTCCGCAAAAGACTGAAGACTAACTTGTTCAACCTCTTGACCTTGAACCGGCATACCATGACTAATTGGTGTTTTTCCTGTACCATTTCCTGTCGAGCAAATGCCTCCAATACTGCCTTAAGAGCTTGAAAGGGTATCAGCAATTACATACACTGGTGTACCAATCTGATACCACATAATTTCTTTACTAGAAACAGGGCCCTGCTACTTCTCAGCAGCTTTCTGTAAAGCTGTTGTACCACAGACCTGTCCATCTATATCTATATAAAGAACACAAAATCCCTATTTTTGGTCAGTTAGAGGATCATTTTGCAAAACTAACAAAATTGTAAAAGTTTTTTGTGAGACAAAAAAGGTGATTAGTGTATACAATTCAAACTGCATCCCCTGTCCTAACCATGGGTGGGTGGGTGTCACGTTACTTATTGGTTACGTTGAAGTTGATTTTGAAGTTACAATGAGATCAATGTAATAGTAATCTAATGGATGAACCTGAGTAATGAATACGTTCCATGGACAAATAACACAAAAGTAAAGATTGCTACACTTCTTCCTCAGATAAGTTACAACACAATAGAGAATGAAAATGAAGTTAACCTCAACCGCACTGTGTCACCCATGTGATCAGGCGCACAGGAAACCCACAGAGTAAAGCCCCTCATGCAGGCCAACTGAAGCAGCAGATAACACCAGGCATGCTTGAACAACACACACACACACATACACACAGAAAGGCAAGATGCCAGTGTTAAGGCTGAGAGTTCTCATATGATTGGCTAAGTGCTGACCATAGGAGTTATTGTTTTACATCTGCACAGTAAGAGTAGATTTAAAACTGAGGAACATACTTACACATTCTAACTATGCAAATAAACACTGCCAAAATCTCTCACACAGCAGATTTAAAGGATTAAAGGGTCTCTAAAACCTTAAAATGATCTTATTTAACATGCTTTAACAGTATATGTCTAGCAAGTGTAATCCAACATGCGCTTAATCTAAGATGCACTTCATTGTACTTTTTAAAAGTATACATTACAAATTGTATGTTCAAGTATATTTTATGTGTGTGTTAATGCATACATTGTGTTTCATTTGTACTGATGTATAACTTCATAAAATTCATTTTTTCATTAGAGTATGATTGTGCTTTTATAGTCAGCCCTGTGTCTGAAACTGTCATTTAACTTCAGCTATGCTCTCATAAACTTATTTACCGTCCATTATAGATGTGTTCTTGGAGACAGTGAAACACTGCTTTTCTGCCTGGTATATCCTTACTCTTTAAACAGTAGTTTCTACCAAACGAAACACTGCTGTGTTGTGCCAAAGAGCCCTGAGCTGCTTCCATCAAACAACATGTAGCTATTGGTTCAGAGTCTGGAAGACACTTCAAAACATTAAGTGAGACAAGTGCAAGGCTTTATAAACATATCAGCTTGGTAGAGTCAAGCTCAAATATAAAGACTTCAGAGACAATAGAATTGCTTACTCAGAGGAGGCAATGCACATCAATGAGGACTGAGGACTGTGGCTTATAGGAAACCAACGCATGACCATCATTTTCAACTGTGTGGCTCTCGTCACCTGAGAGAATACAAGCTGTGGTTATCAAGACACAATCTCTACAGAATGTACCTGGAGAATTCAAATGCCTTGAAGAAGCCCTAAGAGCTTGTAGCTACTTAAAGGCAATCTTTGTAGAATGGCTACAAGATCAGAAGGCAGAACAACATAGTGACTCAATGAGAAACTTTAACAAACACAGCATGTTTGAGGTTTTTTTTCACACTTAGCACCACGCTGAGACAAATGCTTGGCCATCGTCAGCAAAATCATACACCAAGTCAGTTCCAGAAGGAGTAGTGCTGTACATTCATCAGACGAGACAACTGCTGAGCAAGATCAAGGCCAAGAGCTGGAGCTCAGCTCCTCAGATCAACACTTAACAGTCTCCCTAACAATCACTTAACAGAAGCCACTTGATATTTTTAACGAGACCTGAGACAATTTCCAGCGAAGTTGGTGGCAGCAAGCCCGGATGTTTTTAAACAAGACCTCAGGACATCTCCAGACTAGTTAATGGTGACTAAAACACCATTACTTTTTTTTTTTTTACTATTTTACTAACTTCACCTCATGGTTTCAGTGCCTAAACCTACTCAGACCTTATTAGAAAAGTGAGCCTAAACAAATGTAAAGTTACATCATAGAGACGTGTAAAGTTGAAACATATCCGTAGTTTACAGAGATGCGTGTGAGACTGTGACTGCAGAACAGCTGCGGGCATGTAATACGTGTGGTGCTCTGATTTGAACCAGCTTTGACTTGCTCTAGAAACAAGACACCCATGTGAGGAATTGTTGGAAAAGAATTAGTGAGGACATTCCGAATCCCTTCCCTCATTTTCATCTATGGAGAAACCAGTCGTTTGAATCCTATGACCCGCTGATTATGAACACCACTGAGTCTAATGAGGTGCTATACTACTGTGAAACAGACAGTGCTTACCCACAAAATATGTTGAGATAAATGACAATATCACAACAGTGAGCATACTCTCTGGGGAATCATCAATTGGTTATTGATGAATTAGTTATTGAAACCCTGCCTTTATTGACCATGAGTTCTTAAGAGACTTAAGTCAAGCCCCTGTACAGACTTTTCATTTGGTGTTGATTTTGGTGGCCGCGGTGGACGAAAGCGGTGGTGTTTTGCCGGAATGAAGACTGCATTTCCCATGAGCCCTAGCGCCCACTGTCGTGAAGACGTTTGTCTGGCCTGTCTGACTGCCGTAAATCTTTTCGTCAGTGGTTTGACCCGACCAATGCCTTTCAGGGGTATAGAGTTAGACTAGCTAGAAATAGCGTATCTTCACACTGGTGGCCTCATTTGCTGTTGTAGGTAACAGTGACACATCAGCAGAAACCAGAGACTTTTGCATATCCAGCTAAAAGCTCCATACAGGGGCTTTAAGTCACTTTCCATCACAGACAACGATGGAGTATTGCGCTAGTCCCTGCCAAATCAAATAAGATAGCATATATCAGCAGACTATTCCACTGTGATTTTTTATTTTTTGTGACTGTTTTGTCAGTCACAGCGTATAAAAATGATTTGAACTTTCTTGAAGAGCTTTGGAAAATTGGTTTGTTGTGGCTGACTATAATTTGTTGCAGTGTCTTTTTTTCTCTATCCATCCACCGGATGCCCTCAGATGTTCCACCAGTCCTGATCACATGACTCTTAAGGCAGCAACACACTGGCCCAACCGTTGGACATCTGAAGCGTTTGGAGAGACTCGGACGAGGTCGGGAACATTTCTGTTTGGTGCGTTCAGCTGCGTCTGAAGCTTTCGGAGCCGTTCGGACGTTGTCTGCTCCGACTGAGCATGCGAAGTCTGAGGAGGAGGGCTGTCGTACGTCTGAGCCATTGGATTCTCTGATTGGTTGTGTGCCAGCTGAATGGCCGTTCTGATTGGCAGTGTGCTAGCGAATCAGCGCTGTGTGTGGGAGGGCGAAATACTGTGTGCGCTTTGTTTCAAAGTCCTTCTAGGCAAGTCAGGCCACTCGGCGGCCATCTTGGCGACGCCTCGAAAAGCCCAAAGAGACCAGACCCCTATCTAAATGAATGGAGGCATGGTCAAATCCACCCTTTAACGTGATAGCAGGACGGAAAAAACATACAGACATGCTCGCCAGTGAAATAAGATACAAATAAAAACCAAAAAATAACGACTTTACCGTAGAAATGATGTTTAAAACGCTCTTTTCCTACCGGGAGAACTCCACTGCGCATGCGCACGGATTTACGACACCGACGTCCATCGTACGGCTGAACTTGTGCCGGCTGCTGTGCTCTGGCTCTACTCTGCCTGACCACTGATGTATGGACCAGATAATGTCTAATACATCATTTCTTATCATTCACTCTATAAATTAGATAAAGATCTGAACGCAGTAAATGTTTTACAATAGTCGAACGTCTCTGATGGTCTCTGTCGTAAAAACTACTTGTGCGCATGCGCTGGTGAAACAACATGATTGGGCTATAAGTTTCCCGGTTCGGCTGTGACAACGCAGGTGATTGGCTGTTGGTGAAAGGGCTCATTTGGTAATGCCTCGCTGCATGTTTAGTATGCAGCTGTTTTTATGTGAAATAGTTAAGTTTCGTTTTGAGCGAAAGTAAAGAGAGCTGCGTTGCAGTTGCGTTACATCCACCTGTTCATCTGCTCACCAGCTAGCCCAATGCCTGCCGCCCCTGGGTTGGTCAGTTACAGCCTGGATACCTCCATCCGGTATCTCTCGAACCCTATGAGGCTTCAGTGGACCACATGAGGAGCCACCCTGACGTCCAGCGGCATAACTTCATTGTGTCTGGCCCAGCTATTTTTCAGGGTATGCCCCCATTTTGGAGTCCTCAGAAGAAAAGCATGTCAGCTTTCTCAGCTGTTTGCTGGCACAGAGCCTCCTGCCCAGCACCGCGACCAAACATCGGCCAGATCATCAGTCAACTGTCTGCATTGCTGTTGGCCACCATCAAAGTGGCAAAACTCCTGCTCTTGTATCTATTTGTTTGTCTGTCGAGCTGAGTGATTCTGTCTCAAAGAAATGTAAATGTTCACCCTCCCCTGGAGGCCTGAAAACACTATTTCCTTGGTCGTTCTCGTTGTAGAGGCAAATACAGTATACATGCATGCGTGTACACTTACACAAATGCACCCACAGGGCTGCTGCGGGTGATCAAGCAGATCACCCACAGCAGACAAGTGGATGGAAACGGTTGTGGTTTCTGCAGGCCTGGGCCCATCCCTCAATGTTGCAGGGCGCCTTGAGCTGAAAACAGCAAAGCTGAAAATCTTAAAAGTTTTGTTGATGAATCTGTGTGGCACTGCATTTCATTCAAAACAAATCTGCTGTTGCTAATTAGTTGTGCATAAACACCGATTACGAATATAAGAAGTCTTAAAGTGCAAGTATATGTGCAGTCATTTTTTTATTTTAATATAGCATAAAATGTTTGTAATGCTACTATTCAAACACGCTGACTTTAAGTGGGCCGTTAAGCCACCAAAAATTAAAATTACAAGAACTGGCCTGTATTTTGTAGCATGGCTGGTTGATCAACACGCAAAATTGCGATTTTCAATGTATAGCTGCAGAGTTCACACGGGATACATGAGCGAGCAAAATGTCACATAGCATTACACCACTCGAAAACAACCACAGAAGAAAATGTTCCACTTGACTGGCCAATCACTGCTATACTTCCTCAAAAGTCTGAGCAGGGCCTGCATCTGTGAGAAAGATCTGTTTCACTGTCTTTTAATCCTCACCCCATCATCACACATGGACGGGCTGCATGTTCTCCTTGCCGTTCTCTTAGGTAGTTCTTCTAATTTTGTCAATAACTCATACACATTCTCGTTGTTGTTGCATTGAGCAGAAACCTGCACCTGCTGTACTGTGAGACTCTGTAACACTGAGCACATTTTTAATTGCTTTTGCGATTGTGTTTTTGTTCCAGGAGTTGTTTCTTACAGTCATGATCAGGTCACTGGATCAGTGCTGGAGGTGTCGGTCCGACCAGGGGACAACATCACTCTGTACTGTGACTGCCAAAAATCATCTGGAGTTTACATAGTGTGGTTCAGGAACTGCTCTCATGAGAACCAGCCTCCGATTACCCTTAGAATTACACGTGGTACAGCTGATAATTTCCTGAAGATTTACCCTCGTTTTATGTTTGTGGACAACACTTCCTCTAAATCCTATGACCTGCTGATCATGAACATCACTGAATCAGATGAGGGGATCTACTACTGTGGAACAGAACGTGCAAAAGTGGAGGGAAAAGATCATATTGCTCCCAAATATGATAACAGCTATGGCAACATCAAAACAAGGATCATACTCAGTAAGTATGGTGAATTATTTTTGTACCTGAAATATCTGTAATCCTGTGACTATATTCATTCAGTAAAAAGCCCAGATATTGTGCACTTATATTGATGATGAAAAAGCTGAACCACAACAAAGTTAACTCACCATTTACTGTATGTAAAGATGTTGTGCATGAACACGGTTTATTATCATATAATACATTTTTGTTGAATCTGGGACTTCATGTAACAGAGTTGTTGTAAGTCATTCTTAAACATGCACATTTTATGCATTTTTATTCACAGTGAGTTTTGGGATCATTTTACATTTGTAATCTGAGAGGACAGGCTCAAACAGGGTTAAAGATTGCATATCGTACATATCGCTGGACTGAGCTGAAAATCTAATAAGCCAGAGACTTTATTCAAATGAGAATAGATATCACTTCAGAGGAGATACTGGTGGGACCAAAGTTGAGAATAGTCTTATCAACAAGGCAGGGTCAACAGCACACTGTGCATCGGTCTTGGCAGGAGATATAATAATGGCAATGCAGGATTCTTTTTTCCTTTCTGCTCAACGAAAACTTGACTTTTCCAAGAACTCCTTTGGACTAGATTTGAATCCAAGAGTGTGTTTATTCTTGTTAATATGTGGGTTTGTTGGTGTCTGGGGTCATGGAACAACTATCACTCTTAAATCCACATGAACATAAAACCATGGTGAACAAAATCAAAAAAGAAACATTTTTTCATTCTGACATGTTAGTTACATCATAAATAACTGTTGCTCATTGACACATCTTTCAACTGTAGTTTAGTGTCGTACAGGAACTGCTTTCATGAGAACCAACCTCCGCTTATCCTTAAAACATTTTTACGTTTTTACCCTCGTTTTAAGTATGTTGACAACACTTCCTCTAATTCCTATGACCTGCTGATCATGAACATCACTGAATCAGATGAGGGGATCTATTACTGTGGAACTGAACATAAAAAAGTGGAGGAAAAAGATCATATTTCTCCCAAAACTGATTACAGTTATGGCAATGCCAAAACAAGGATCATACTCAGTAAGTATCGTGGTCTGAATTATCTTTTATAATTATTATCTGCTGGACCCGACGGCGTTCCCGGACGTGTGCTGAAGGAATGTGCAGATCAGCTGCCGGGGGTTTTCACCAGAATCTTCAAGCAGTCTCTGTCCCAGTCCACTGTCCCACCCTGCCTGAAATCCTCCACTATAGTCCCTCTGCCCAAAAAAACAATCATCAACAGCCTCAATGACTGAGTGCCCGTGGAACTCACCCCTGTGGTAATGAAATGCTTCAAAAAACTGGTTGGGAGCCACATCACATCACTCATTCTCCAACCTTCGACTCACACCAGTTCGCATACAGGGCTAACAGGTCCACTGAGGATGCCGTAGCCATAGCCCTCCATGCTGCCCTGTCCCACCTGGAGCAGCAGGGGAGCTACGCCCGGCTTCTCTTCATAGACTTCAGCTCTGCCTTCAATACATCCTCCCCCACAAACTGGTCTCAAAACTGTTAAATCTGGGCCTTCCATACGCCACCTGCCTTTGGATAAAGGACTTTTTGAAAGACCGCACACAGAGGGTTAGAGTAGGCCCTCACTTTTCCACGGCTCTCAGCACCAGCACGGGCTCCCAACAGGGCTGTGTGCTGAGCCCCCTGCTCTACACCCTGTACACACATGACTGCACCCCTACACACCACAGCAACACCGTGGTCAAATTTGGGGTTCATCTCAGGAGGAGACGAGTCCGCTTATCGGGCCCAGGTGGAGCATCTGACGGCGTGGTGCAGGGTCAACAACCTGCTCCTGAACACATCTAAAACCAAGGAGCTAATTGTGGACTTCAGGAAGAAAAAACTGACATTCAGCCTCTGCACTCCCGTACGTGGAGAGGGTCACAGACTTCCGCTTCTTGGGTGTCCACATCTCAGAGGACCTGACATGGGGCACAAACACGGCAGAGCTAGTAAAGAGGGCCCAGCAGAGACTTTATTTCCTGAGGGTTCTGAAAAGGCACAACATCCCTCAAAAGCTGCTGGTGTCCTTCTATCGCTGCTCAATCGAGGATACTGACATACTGCCTCTGTTTCTGGTTTGCCAGCTGCACTGTGGCGCAAAAGAAAGCGCTGCAGAGGGTCATTAAGGTGGCCGAGAAAGTCATCGGCTGCCCTGTGACACCAATGGAGGAACTTCGTAGCTCCCGCTGCCTCAGGAAAGCCCTTGCCATCTCTCAGGACTCATCACACCCCAGACACAATCTGTTCCAACTACTTCCGTCAGGCAGACGACACAGGGTCCTCAAAACTCGCACAAACACACTCAAATACAGTTTCTACCCAACAGCTGTGGTTGCACTAAACAACCTGCCAGAAAGTCAATAACTCACTCACCTTTTCCTTTCACTGAAATGCACTTCTTTTTTTTGAAATACTGTTTTTTATTTCCACATGTTCTTACATGTTTTTTTTTATATATATTGTTTTTTATGTGTTGTTTTTTACCTTTTTTTTTTTTTACTATTCATCATTTGCATTGAAATGACTGCACTTAATTTCGTTGAACTTGTTACAATAACAATAAATAATTCAATTCAATTCAATTTTTAGATCAATATTATGAAGTAGATTTAGTCGTTTAAGTAATCGCTATATTGTGCAAATATGTCCTTTTCATATTATTGTTTGTGAAAGTTCACAATATTAAGTACAAAGCTGTATGTGCCACTGTGTCAGGAAATGGGATGTATAAGGGAGAAATGATGTGAAGTTAAATCCCGAGTCAACCCAGATTTGATATTAAATACATGAAGATACAACAAACTCCTTCCAAATCAGAGACTTCTGGGGTTTGAAATCCTGTAAATAATTTTTTTAAGTTCAAAATTCTCCACTTTTATAATTTTGCACTTTTCACTTTTGGTAAAGTTTTGCATTTGAGGAACCACACAACCTCACAAATAATATCATTATTTTCCAGATTACAGTGTCACCTGTTGCTTTCATTGAGGAAGAAGATGAACATCACAGTTCCAATGCTGCATTTTCTAATGTTTCACAGACTGCAGGAACAGAAGCCAGAGCGGAGAGAAAAACTGAAAAATATAAATAATATATATGTATAATCCACATGTGTTTATGAAACAGATTCCAGCTCACCTGATCCCTGTCAGTGCATCTCAAGCCCTCAGCCTGTTGTGTCCTGGATGTTGGTCTTCTCTCCAGCCTTCACCATCCTCGTGTCCGCACTCTCCTTTATGTTGGTCTATCACTTCTTTCAGAGAGCAGGTACTAACTGTTATGTCCGTTGGTTTTGAAATATTTTTTCCCTGCCTTACTTCAGATTATGTTAAAATAATTACTTAGAGAAGTTGTCATTATATCACGATATTTGCACAAGTATTGCTTTTGGGTGTTAATCTGTAATAATGCTGGATTTATTTTATAGATAAGGAACCTGAAACGCCCCAG
>CAEMYA010001239.1:12342-28319 GCA_903131615.1 Diplodus sargus
TTATATTTTTATTGACTGTTCTGTTTGCAAACCACATGTGTTGTATTACACATTGTTGGGCTTCATAACAAAATGTACATTTATTTATATTTCTTCTATTATCATAAGGAAACATACAAACAAAATATACTTAGATTTTACACAATTCATTTGTTTTCTCTGATATGTTTTAATATGAATTCTAAATATTTTTATGACTTCACATATTTAACAACTGCACTTCTCACACTGTTACACATTACATTAAAATCAAGTATAAATATGTAAAATATAAAATATATTTTCTTTGTAATTATGCTTTTTTAGACACATGTAGATCATCACAAAATACCTAAATGATGATTTGCATCAGAATCAGAATGTGGTGAAGTTTATGATCATTCAAATGTAACAAACTGCCACTTTTCAGCTTTATTATTGATTATTTCTTCTGTTATCATTAATTATATTGATTAGTTGTTGCTTCAACTATTCTGCTGTGTTTATATTTGTGTGCTGCCTTTTAAACTCACATTAAAATGACACAACATTTGTAGAAAGTCGTGTTAAATATCTACACAGATGTTAATGTTTTGGTGTGTGAGTCGTTCTTTAGCCTAAGTTACGATTTTCCTGCTAAAACCAAGTTTAACAAAAAAATGAATGTAATCAAGTTGTTTATGTTTGCAGAGTTACAACATTACTCTCATCTCATTCTTGCACTTTGGTTATTATGTTTGTTGAGTTGAGGCAGATCAGTGAACCAGGAGCTCACAGATCATTGTTCAATCAAAGATCCTACAACAGACTTGAAATCCAATGACAAGGGAAAGTTCCAGGCCAAATCATTTGATCCTTTTATTGATCTTTTTGTCTTTAAGTTGTATTCTAACCTGATAAATGAGACTAATCCACGTCCCTGGTACTGACAGCAGTAATGAGAGTAATTCTCCAGCCTGAATCCAAAGCCTGGTGCCTCTCTGAGTTAACAGGTAGTCCCATAGTGAAAGTGTTTGACTCTACTGAGGTAAAGAGAACACAACATCCTCTTATATTAAATAGTGAGACAGAGAAGTTGTGACCACGCCCAGTGAGAAGATATATAGAGCGTCATATCGTCAGCATACAGAAACATCCGACATACAGAATCTGCTTTTTAGATGACTGATGTACAATAATCTGTATCTGCATTAATGCCGCTGTGAGGCTGTGATGTTCATTACGCTTCAGAAAAACAAAAAAGACAAATCTGAGGTCTGCTCATTCTCTGAGTCTGACAAAGCTCGCGTACTCGCCCTTTATCTGGACAGCAGGACTCAGTGCAGGACTGGTGGAGATGTAGATCATATCATCATCATGTGACGGAGAGGAAGTGTGATGAACCGCAGGGTGCTGAGCAGAGAACCTTCACGACCCCTTGAGAAACTGGGACTGTGATTGGCTGGAGATGTAATTGTTTTTTGACCACGTGTTTGCGGAGACAACCAGCTGTCGTCAGTGTGGACACACACTGTGTCCTACCTGTGTGACTGCAGGACATCACTGAATCACACTGACCATCGTTGTTCCTGCTGCTGGTTTGTTCGCTGCTCCTGTCACGCTGTCGTACCGACCCGTCACTGTTGATGTCGTGTTGCATCCTACATGAAGTGTTGATGTCACAGGACACATGGGCAGCCTCCATGTGAGCGTTTGTTAAAAACAACTTTCTCAGCACAGTCGGGCCACGACAGGGGACGGGCCGAACAGTCCCAGCTGTACCAGAACACACCGTGTCGGTCTGATCAGGGGAACTTAAATCCATCTGGATCATTTCAACAACAGGGTTCTTAATACAATAGTTTAGATAAAATTGAAAATACATCAATGACTTTCTAGCTGTTTGTTACTTGTACAGAAAAGCAACTGAGCACTTTATTTAGAGATTTTCCATCTGAGACAAGTTACAAAAATCATATTGTAATCTGAAGCTAACTGACATTACATTGTACACTTAATACTCAAACCAGTTGTGTGTGTATGTCATGGTGAACGTTTGTAATATAACTCATGTCTGTTTATTTAAATTGTTCCAACAGAGAAGGATGAGCTGAGGATCGTGCTCCTGGGAAAGACTGGATGTGGGAAGAGTTCGGCTGGAAACATCATCCTCGGGCACGAAGCGTTTCTTGCTGATGTGTCTCCTTCATCTGTGACAACAAGGTGCCAGAAGGCCATCAGAGAGTTTAACGGACAAACTCTTGCAATCGTTGATACTCCAGGTCTGTTTCACACGGACAAAGGTCTCAGAGAGGTGATGACAGAGATCACAGATTGCATCACATGGATCTCTCCTGGTCCTCATGTGTTCCTGCTGGTTCTGAGTCTTGGTACCTTCTCAAGACAAGATAAAAAATGTCTGGAAACCTTCCAGAAAGTCTTCAAAGATGCAAAACGTTACACGATTGTCTTGTTCACCCATGAAGATCAGTGTGAGCAAGGATGTGATGCTTTTATCAAACGGCATAAAGATCTGAAAAGGTTCATGGAGGAGTCCTGTGTGGCGCACCACATATTTAACAACAGAGTCGAGGATGAGTCTCAGGTGAACGGCCTGCTGCAGAAGATCAACCACACGGTCCAGAACAACAGAGGAAGCTGCTACAACAACGAGTTGATCAGAGAGATTGAGCCTGTCATTAAAGAAGTCATGCAGCTCCCTGAGGCGACATCAGCAAGTGATCCTGCACAGGCAGCAACAGAGTACCTGGAGGGCTGGATCTGTAAGGGTCTAGATACTGTGGTGAAAAAAGCTCCAGGTCTGGGAGGCTTCCTGAAAAAAGTGGAAGGGGTGGCTTTTAAGTGCATGCCACCTGAAGCTTTCCAGTCACAGTGATCCATCATCTGAACCGCACTTCAAAATAAGCGAGAGAGAAAATCATAGAGGCAAAAGAGAATAAACACAGACACAAGTCCTTTTGGCAAAGAAACCCACATTATCTCACCAGCAGCAGTTCGCCAATACTCCACCAATTCTCCACTAACTCTCAACCAATTCTCCACCAATGCTCGACAAATTCTCCACCAATACTCCAACAATTCTCCACCAATTCTCCACCAATTCTCGACAAATACTTCACCAATACTCCAACAATTCTCCACCAATACTCCACTAATTCTCAACCAATTCTCCACCAATTCTCCAACAATTCTCCAACAATACTCCACCAATACTCCACCAATTCTCCACTAATAGTCAACCAATTCTCCACCAATAGTCCACAAATTTTCCACCAATACTCCACTAATTCTCCACCAATTCTCCACCAATTCTCAACCAATACTCCACCAATTCTCCACCGATACTCCACCAATTCTCCACCAATACTCCACCAATACTCCAACAATTCTCCACCAATACTCCAACAATACTCCACTAATTCTCCACCAATACTCCACAAATTCTCCGCCAATACTCCACCAATACTCCAACAATTCTCCACCAATACTCCAACAATTCTCCACCAATACTCCAACAATACTCCACCAATTCTCCACCAATTCTCCACTAATACTCCACCAATACTCCAACAAGACTCCAACAATTCTCCACCAATACTCCACCAATTCTCCACCAATACTCCAACAATGCTCCAACAATTCTCCTCCAATTCTCCACTAATACTCCACCAATACTCCACCAATTCTCCACCAATACTCCACCAATACTCCAACAATACTCCACCAATACTCCACTAATTCTCCACCAATTCTCCACCAATAGTCCACCTATTCTCCACCAATACTCCACCAATTCTCCACTAATGCCCTGGAAAGGGACAACGTTATGATTGACATAATGACATAATCGCCTTTTAAACCTTTTTGTTGCATTTTAAACGCAGAACTGTCGAGTTCTCAGTCTGCTGCTTTTTCCTGTGTATCCAGCACTGTTGTGGAAAACAAACTGTTGTGCAGATATATGTTCCCAACAGAACTTCAGCAGTGGATGTGGAACATAGTTGCCAAAGACTCTGTTTGAATGTGTGTGAATTAAAGCTCTCTTTAATGAAATGTAATAAAGACGAAAATTCTGCAGAAACTCAACTCAAAATCTGAACCTGTCTGTTTGCGTGATTGGTTTGTTTGTTTAAGTGTCATTTGTGATTTTGTGTTGATGAATGTGACAATGATGTGACAATGAATGAAGTTATTCACAGAGGCAGAATATACTTATGTTCCTGTTGGTGTGGTACTGAATGGTCCAGTCACAAACAGTGATGCTGCAGGTTGCAGGTCCATGTGTGACTGATGACTCTCTCCAGGTCAACATTTCTCAACAACTGTGGAACTGTGAACAAGTCTTTGTGCTCAGCCTCCTGATTTGTTGCCTGCAGTTCTTCTTTATCTCTGGTCTGTGAGTGGTCAGACGTTGGTTAGAAACAGATGATGAGTATTTCAGGGGAGGGACCAAGAAGCTATAATATATAAACTGTTGTGTCAGAGGATGACATCCAGTGACATCTCAGACCTGCTGCCTCCACAAGAACAAGATGAGCAGTGAAGAGTTGCGACGCTCTCGTAAGTTCCCGACACATTTTCTAGACTATGAAGCGGTTCACTGTTACATCTGTGATGCCTGAAGTTTGTCAGAAAAAATTCAAATCTATTTATATCTATTTGCAATGTGTTCAGTTTATTATACAACTGTTTGATTACTTTCTTCATATTATGATGTAAGTTAGCTCTAAATAAATGATAAGTATTTGATGAGAGTAACTAACAGTGTTTGCATCCTCGCATGTTTGTGTTCATATGCCTTACAAAAATACTGAACTATAAAAACGCAGCAAAAACCTTGTTCAGCCGAGCCAGAGTTTAATAATGTGTATATAACACAACAAACAGATAAATATAAAGCAAAAAATCAAGACATTAAAGAGACAGACAACACTGTGCAATGTGTTCACCGCTCCTTGTCTCTGTTCAGACTCTTCAGACTTTTTTCTTCGATGGTGTAAATAAAAGGTTTGGTGTCGATTTTTCGATCGTTTTGTCGACCGTTTTAAAGATGGTAGAACTCAAACTATGTCATAGGAACTGTGCGTCCAAGATTAAAATAAACCAGATCACAGTCTGCAAAAACAGCCCTTGGTCACATTAACTTCACTGTGATGCTGACACATATTTAACTGCAGAACTGGGACGGAGTATCAGCGAAGGTCCGATTCTTTCTTCCACAACTAACGTCTGTGTGATATTGTTCAACAGAATCCTTGGAGCTGAGGATCGTACTTGTCGGGAAGGTTGAAACTGGGAAGACTTCGGTCATGAATACCTTCCTGAGGAGATGCGAGGAAAATGAGAAACCTGTTTCTAGAGGGACAGAATCATGTCAAGTCCAGATCGCAGGACGAACTGTGGTCCTTGTCGACACTCCTGGTCTGTGCAGCGCAGAACAAACAGATGAGGAGGTGATGGAGGAGATCAAGCAACGTGTCTCCCTCGCTGCTCCTGGACCTCATGTGTTCCTGTTCATCCTCAGCTGTCGGGACAGATTCACTGAAGAAGAACAGGTCGTGGTGAAGATGATCAAGGCGACGTTTGGAGAACACGTTAAAGATTACACTATGGTTCTGTTCACATTTGGAGACGAACTGAAGATAAATGGAAAACCTATCGAAGACTTCATTAACGACAGCAGAGCTCTCAGAGGCTTTGTCGATGAATGTAATGGAAGATACCACGTTATTGATAACAAAGACCAGGATCCATCTCAGGTCACAGAGCTGCTGCAGAAGATCAGCGTCATGGTTCAGACAAATGGAGGAAAGTGCTACTCTGCTGAACTCAGTCATGAGGCTGAGAAAGAAAGGAAAACGTCGGGGGTCAGGAAGAGAATCGCTCTCAGTGTGAACGGCTCGGCTCTGGTGGGAGCAGCTCTCGGAGGAGTCGTGTCGCACTTTGTCGGGAGCTCGGTCGGAGTTCCAGCAGGAGTTGCAGCGGGCGGAGCAGTCGGAGGCGTCATGGGAGGTGTAGGCATCGTCACAGCTGAACACATTCGTGCTAAAACATGCAACATACAGTGAGCTGTCATCATCCTTACTGTGTAAAAGGGACATAAAGTCATGGTCCAGTCACCTTGACTTCATTGTGTGTGTTTCCTGTCTTTTCTGGGTTTTGTGTTGTCTTTCACAGAGTGTCTTTACCCTCCGTCTTTGTCTTCCCCTTTTATTTAAATGTTTTCTGGATTCTCTTCATTTGCCATCTTACGAGTCTGTTTGCCAGTCTACTTTTGGATTCTGGATCATATGAACCGGTTACCAGCTTTTGCTAAAGCTCGCTTGGTGTGGTGAATCTGTGGAATCTGCATTTGGTGTAAAGTTGTTGTTGATAGTAGTCACTGAGTTCCTCCTACATTCGTACAGCAGAGTGGTGAAGACTGTAGTCCTAAAGCCAGTTAGCATGTTAGCACTTCCTGTACCAAACCGACCCATTCAGAGCTTTACATGACTCCACCTTTGCTGTCTTGTCTCTTGTAGTCACTGACAGCATAATGTTTATTGCTGTGCACATACAACACTGTGCAGACTCACCTGCAACAGTCTGCAGACAGTGGATCCACTATTTGATGCCAGACTAACACGCTCTAAGAACTGTTTTAAAGGCCATCTTTAGCAATCTGAAAATCATTTGTAATGTAAAATCATTTATATAAATAAACAACACTGCAGAATATTGCTGCAGTTCTTTATCACCACCAATTCATCTGATATTTTATTGTGTTGACCAAGTTTATTTATTAAGATTATTGATAGATTTGGATTCATTTGGTGTATTAGTTTGCATATCACTGTGTTAATAAAGTCGATTTCTGTAGATGTCATTAATCTTCAGCCTGCATCAAAGCATCTGAAGGTTTTTATTTTAGTGTCAGCTGTAACTTCAATACAGACCGAGTCACTCAACACTTCACGCTGTCAGCATCCGGTGCAGGCCGCAGGCTGCTTTGTTTCATATCATCATCAATATGATCAATATTCAGATCAGTATGTGGGAAATAATTAGTGTTTGACTGCAAAAGATTTAGAGATGTAATCTTCCACAGAAGCCAAAATGATGCTAACTTCAACACAGTGTTGCTCACCTGGCTGAGAAGGTTCACTGGGTCGGGGTCTATTGTTGAGTCTGGTAAGAGGGGCGGAGACAATTGGTAGGAGGGGCAGGAATAACTCATATGATGGGCGGGGCAACTGTTGGGGCAGAGACAATTGATAAAGTGGGTGGAGACACCGACTTTATCAATTGTATGAAGGGCGAGGCACTTGGTATGAGGGGCAGGCAACTGACATGAGGGGCGGGGCATCCATTGGGAGGGGCAGGGCAACTGGTGGGAGGGGACAACCGATAAGATGGGCGGGGATAACCGTATAAGGGGCGGGGACAACTGATTTTGATGGGTCAGGGCATTACAAGTGATGGGGGGCAAGGTAACTAGTAAGAGGGACAGGAACAACGTGTGGGAGGGGTGATGACATCAGCAGGTTAATTTCAACCACAGACTAAACCACCTTTTTTTTCTCTCCTCTCTTTTCTTTTCATTTCTTCATTTCTTTTCTCACTACAACTCCTACCTAGCAGCAGCACTCAGGCTGGACTGTACCATGTCATCAGATACAGGGGGGTGGTCCTTGTGGATGTTTACGTTTTGCCACCAACAATTAAAGGCAAAGAGACTGTTTATTTGATTATATATTTTGAATCAAGTATAATATGAATTATGAGGGGTAATCATTGAATATTAACCCCCCTGTCAGTCATGGATCCAGAGAATCACCATAACTTTCCTCGTATGGCTTCAGAGCTCCAAAAGATTTAATTCACACTTCACAAAGATTCACACATCTGTCAAGATGATCTAACTCGACAAAACATCATCATGTCCTTTATTAAACCCTCAGTAATCCCACAGAGTACAGCAGGACCGAGCTCACTCCAGTCAGCCTCAGGAAACATCCAGCTGCAGAATCTGAGCTGGAGTCATGTGTGGTGCTGGAGCGCCCTCTGCTGGACTGATGACGTCACTGCAGCAGCAGAGACTCACCTGGACTCACCTGCTCACTGTTACCTCCAACATCCACTCTGTCACCATCAGCTGCTTCATTCAGTAGCAGTGTGTAAGTTTAATGTGACTTTAAAGACGTCTCTGTGATGCTGTGGTGTAACAGCAGGATGGTTCTGTTGGTTCTGTTGAAGCCGCTGAGCTGGACTCCTGAACCGCTGTGTTCAGGACTGATGCTAATCATTATTATCTCTATCAACCTGTCCATTGATCACTTTGTAAAGTTCATGTTTGATTTAAACGTCATCAGATCCATGTGGGTCTGATGTACAAACACAAGCTTTATTCATTTCAGCACGACAGAAGCAGGAAGCAGCTCATTGGTTTAAACCTTGTCCAGTCTGATGGGATTGGAGGGCAGCAGGTGACGATGACATCACACAGGTCACATTGTACTTGTACAGTAATTGTAATATTTAAAGTAGTGGTAGTAGTATATGTAGTAAATGCAGTAAATGAGCTCCTGATCTCTCAGTGGATGTAAATGAACCTGAACCTCCATCAGGTGACATCAGACGTTCTCCTCCATCAGGTGAAGCTGCAGCTGTAGATTAATTCTCCTGCAGCTCATAAAGAGATGAAATCATGACAGCATGTATTGAACATGAAGGCAGTCTGTGTGTGTTTTAGCTAACAGGCTCATTTATCCGCCGGCTGTTAGTCAAACACTGTGTAACCGTCAGAGGTTGGTTGTGTCTGATACTTCAGGTCCGGTTCTATCAGAGCTGCTGCAGAGCTGAAGTCAGCGATGGATCGTAGAGATGGAAAGATGTTTCCACCTCTCCAGCCTCCGTGTCATTAGAGTGCCTGATCAGAAGAAGTGTTCATGTAATGTGGTGCAAAACTCTTTATTATAGAAGACAAAAGAAGTCAAAGACCATGACCGCAGCACTATCCACCAATGAGAGGGCAGAGCTGCTATCTGAACCTTTAATCAGATGAGGTGGGTGGAGGAAGGTTTGTGATGTTCATAAAACACGACGAAACACAACAAAATACAACAACATATGACGAAACACAACAAAATACAACAAAAAAACAACGAAACACAACGAAACAACTGAGGGTCTGAGGACTGAGGACTGAGGACTGAGGACCTAGGGTCTGAGGACTGAGGACCGAGGGTCTGAGGACTGAGGACTGAGGGTCTGAGGACTGAGGACCGAGGGTCTGAGGACCGAGGGTCTGAGGACTGAGGGTCTGAGGGTCTGAGGACTGAGGACTGAGGGTCAGAGGACTGAGGGTCTGAGGACTGAGGACTGAGGGTCTGAGGACTGAGGACTGAGGTTCGCCCTCAGGCTGGACCGTCTCCTGGTGTGTGATTGTTGATGACAGCAGGGCAGTGAGTCGTCGTGCAGCAGGCAGAGCTCCACATGTTGGAGGTGAAGTCCAGTGAAGCAGCGTCTTTGTGTCATTTTAGTTCATTTGAGCTTTAAAGACTTTAAAACAACAGATGTTCTTGTTCCTGTGAAGCTGCTGCAGATTCATCTGTTCACCTCATAAAGATAAACAACATTACAGCCTGTGATTTACATGTGAAGGCGGCCGGAGAGTCTCTGTGTGTGTTTAAGCTAACAGAAGGTCATTTATCTGCACAGGCAGCTGACTGTTATTCAAATACACAGTTCTTCTTTCTGACAGTTTATTGCTCTACTCTAACGGCTCACAGGGTCCATCACTCTCACAACTCCTCACACGGTGGAGGAGCAGAAACCTTACAGCACCGATACGAACACAGATACATGACATCATGTCACCTCATCAGTGAGAGAAGCTCGGAGCTGAAACTGTGACGGACCAGGAAGAAAACCTGACGTCTGCTGTTTCTGTTCACATCCAACTGTTTGAGTTGATCAATAAACCAACTCTGAGTTGTTGGACACACAGCTGATGGAAACTGCAGTGTGTCGTCAATAAGAGGCTGCTGACTCACATCTGAGATATATCTATACACCCTGTGCATGTTACCATAACAACCAATCAATGGACAGCTGACCTCGACTGTATTTATCTCACCTGGTGAAAAATAATGATTCATTTACACTTA
Source organism: Diplodus sargus (assembly GCA_903131615.1). Lineage (NCBI taxonomy): Eukaryota > Metazoa > Chordata > Actinopteri > Spariformes > Sparidae > Diplodus > Diplodus sargus. The sequence continues at coordinate 22,470 of CAEMYA010001239.1, forward strand.
ACAGACGCTTTTGTCCAAGGGAGAAACCACGAGATCATGTCGATGGAGCAGAAAGAAATACAGAAACAAATCGTCAAGCTTTCATCTGAGGATCATAACTGCTGTTTGTCAAAGATCAACTTTAACTGCTGTGATTGAAGTGCTGATGATATGAACATACAAGTGCATACTTTGTTTCTTGGGAGGGAGTCATGCTCTGCAGGGTCGAGGGGAAGTCTGAACAGATGAGTCTTGAGTCTTTTGCTTAAAGACAATGTTGAAATCCAGAAGATTAAACATATGATCCTACACATCACATCCACTCAGTCTGGTCTGCAGGATTCAAACCATCAACCCATCAGCTGATACATTCATGTCTTCACAAACAAAACAAAACAAAGTGTCACTTATCAAACACAAAGCCTTCACAAGGAAACTCAACGAAACACAATGACTGGATCATTAAACTTTATCCAGTTCATAGAGAGCTGACACACACACACACACACACACAACCACCACACACACACACACACACACATGAACACACACACATGAACACACACACATACATACACACACACACTCTCTCTCACACAGACACACACACACACACACACACACACACACACACCTGGATAACGTTATCAGCCTCGTCTCTTTATTGTTTCTTTATACGTGACGAACCTCTTTGTCTCCAGCTGCCCAGGACTGGATGAGAATCACTAACTGGAGAGAAGGTGGAGTCAGTCAGCTCCTATAAATCTACAGGTTCTGTCCTGTTGGGCTCAGAGTTCAGAGGCTTCCTCCGACACTCCAACAACCTGCAGACCGTCTTCAGACCGAGATCACATCCAGCATCCAGCTGCTCACCAACCATCCTGCTGACCAACCAGCTGCTGACCAACCAGCTGCTGACCAACCATCCTGCTGACCAACCAGCTACTGACCAACCAGCTGCTGACCAACCATCCTGCTGACCAACCAGCTGCTGACCAACCAGCTGCTGACCGACCATCTGCTGACCAACCAGCTGCTGACCAACCATCTGCTGACCAACCAGCTGCTGACCGACCATCCTCTTTGGTCTCCAGCTTCAGGTCTGTCTATTAATATTATTGTGGTTTGTTTTGTGGTTTTAGTTCTTCTGTGATATTTTGATATGATATTGTCATGTTGCAATCTGCGCAGGTGGACGGTTATTTGTTGTTCTTTGTGTAAAATGTATTTTAAAATCAGGTCAGCCAACCTTTTCTGTTTAGTTTGTAGTGAAAGTGTTTTATGAGTCTTATATTTTATGTTATGAGTTAAGTGGGCATTCTGACAATATCAGGTCAACAGTCATGGTTGATGATGAATAAGTTTGGTCGACCAGCAGACCTGCTAACCTCCACACATCACAACTGAACCCAGGAGACCAAATCTAATCAGAGTATCTGGGGCTAATTAACTAATTTTGTCAGGGCGCCTCATCTTAACGCATTTTTCCAAAGACGCCGCACTTTCGCCCCATAAATCGCAAATTTCGGCGCTAAATGCGCGAAATATGCGGAGCTTGCATGATTTCATAATCCCCGCATTTTCGTTTAAAAAAAGTCACCTATTTTTTGACAGAAAGTTTGGAAAATGTTGCGTTTACTTCAGACAAGAAGTTTCTGTTGCCTTGGGAACGTTATGAAATTACATCATCGGAAAGCGCCATAACCCGTGAAGGAGACATCATGAAGACTGTGAGTTTCACTACAAAAATAAGCGCAACAGACAGAGCAAAAGATTATCCCGCTGTGTTACATGACAGTGGAGGTGAATTGTTCTGCACTCAGCAGCTGCGTGTTGGACCACAGGCGGAAGTCACGCTGGACAAACACTCTGCCACCGTCAGACACTCAGAGATGGAGGAACTTGTTTGTCTCAGCAACGTTTTGAAAGTTTGAGCCTTGTGTTTTTGAAGGTCTGAAATCAAATGATGAGATGAGAACTTAATTATTTCCAGCACTTTCTGTGATGTAGTTCGCTTTCCTATCATAGGAAGTCACTAGAAATGACTATTTAGATTAAGGTAGTAGTGAGAAGAGTGTAAGAGTGGGGGAATCTTTTTTATTCTTATTCATCAAAACCGCAGTTTTTGCAAATTCCCGCAATTTTTGCAATTTACCGCAAATATAGATATAAACAGTATCACCTTATATATAAAATAACTGAAGTGAATCATCTCTGAATAAACGTGTCAAGCAGAAACATTAAATAAGTTATTAACATGTTTGTCTTGTTGTGTGTTGGCAGTCATGGCGTCTCCTGGCCTGCTGCTCCTCCTGCTGGTGTCGTCCTCCCTCCTGCTCTCCAACGTTTCTACGTCTCCTGATGAGATAAAAGTGCTGGAAATGACACCAGAAGAGACTAACAAACACCTGGAAAGGGTTAAAGAGGGGGGCAAATTGTTTCGTGACAATGCTGACAAGATCAGATTGGCAGTTGTCCCTTTTCTAAACATGATACCAGTAGCAGGGAATGTAATAGGTGCTGTTGTTAATTTAATTCTGGTGGGAGTGTCGGCAACAAAGAAAAATGAAGTGTTAACAACTCTTGTATCTGAATTTGAAAATCTTAATATTAAGCTTGACAACTATCACATGGAGCAGAAATGGGACACCTGGGCAGCTGGTGCCTACCACAAGCCAGAGAAGAAGATCACAGTAGCCTGGACTAAGTACATAACTCTACTGCAGTCACTTGAACTCGCCAAAGACGAAGCTGAGAAGGAAAGGCATTTAAAGGAATTCTTCGATTCCTACTCACCTAAATACGAATCTGCCACAAAGGAATTGCAAACGTACCTGAAAGCTAAAGGAACAACCTTCATATCTAACCTTGGAGACTTGTTGGCTGAACACGTAAGATGTCATGAAAAGGACATAATAGGATTCACTCTGTTTATTAGTGAACTCATCATGAAGGGCAGTTTTCTGAATGACTTGTACTACGAATACAAGAACATTAGGACTCCAGCCAGAGATGCAGCAGCAGCTGAGATCACTTACGACGCTGGGTCAGTCATGTTCCAAGCGCACAAATCCTGCATTTTTAACAGTATGAAATACATTAAACTGGATGTGACGGATCTCATAAATGACCCCAAAGAACATAAAGACCGTCAAAAACTAGCAGAAACAGTCACATTATCCTTGTCGCAGACATATAACAGATACAACTGGATGGTTGTTGCATATTTAACTGCACATTCCAACCATAAACTAATAGCGAACAGACATTACTTGTCAGCTGGATTTACTGAGGTGACTAAGGGGAAAGTCACTGTGGCTGTAGCCAGACAGGTGAAAGGGCATTACACAAAGGCAGAGGGGGTAAAACGTGAGCTAGACAGATGCTTCACTAAGTCAGTTCTGTGTTCTGAGGTAGAAAAGAAACTTAAGGGTTGTGTCCAAGTGTCCGGGTCTTATACAGCAGTGCATGCTTATACAGACAAAGGTCATTACAGCTACACTGCTGGAGACTCTCCACCCATCACTCCATACATTTATATCAGGGGCTGTATGAAAGATCGCGTGGTGAAGAAGGGCCAGTTTGTGATCATGATTAAAAGTGATGAAGAGATTAACAAGAATCCCTGCAACAATCTGAAATGTAATGGTGGTAAAGATGGAGGTACTGACAGGGGCGAATGTGTTCATGCAGAAGACGCCTTTGTAGCGATGTGTGAGTGCAAGTATCCGTACTACGGCGAACTGTGTGAGCTCAGCTTGGAGGACTACAAGAAGGAGTTACAGGAGTTTAAAGACAAACTGAAGTCTAGAGCCGAACAGGAGACTAAAAACAGAGAGAAATTCTTAAGTAAAGAGCCAATGGTGGAGGATTCAAAGAGAAGATAAAGCATTTAAATATATGAGATTTAGACAATGTGTGTTGCAGCAAACAGCGATGTGCCATGTTAAGATATTGTAATGACATCACTCTCCCTGAGCGCCTCTCGATAGCACTGCTGTCATTCAGAGACGCTGACTGCAAGTGTTCATACAGTCGATACTCAACGTGAAATAAAATAATGATAATCTGAATCACTGTAATTTAATAGTTTACTATGATGTGTTGGAAATGAGCAGTTTATCAAAAACTCCGGAAGGTTTTGGGAATTGCTAAAAACAAAATGAGGAAATTTGAAATTCAACACAAAGTTATCTTTAAAGTAAAAGTTTATAGTATAATATATAGAATAAGTTAAATGTATTTCAGATGTAACATTTAAGATGTCAGGAGACGACGTCACCGTGCAATCAGATAAACTTTAACAGGAATATGACGAGTTTACAGATCAAGAGCTGAAGGGTTAACATATCTAAGGATGATGTCAAAGTCAGTTATTAATATATCACTTAATCCTGTGATGTGTATTAACAGCAGTCATCATGACAAATGACCTGAAACGTGATTTTCATAAATTCATTGAACGGAAATATCGAGTTTAATTAAAATAATTAAACTTGATTTACATATACAGCATGTTACTCTATTATATTTCCTTTAGACTGATAATCTGATAAACTGCTCCGGTCTGATAACTGTAGAATCATTTGTAGTCACCGTCTTTGACTGACAGGATGACTTTAATGATTGGCAGGACAGAAGGATCTTCTGCTTCCACCACAGTGACAAACTTCTTACTTTAACACAACAGCAGCTAAAATATATTTCTATAACATCAGCTGATCTGAGTTTGATGAGCAGTGTGTGTTCAGACGTTGCCTTCTTCTTTTCCCAAACTGTATAGAGAGAAGATTCCACGCCCTTTAATAAAACCTCTGTCTGGCAGTGAAGAGAAACAGATAAAGTATTGATCCTGTTTGTGTCATCAATCACTCCCATGATGTTCGTCAGTTTGTCATCAGAATAATGAGACATCTGACTGAACATACGTCTTCATGTCGTCTCCTAACTTTTACCTTAATTACAGCCAACTGACACTTTTAAAATGGAATCAAAAATGTATTTGTTTCTCTTTGTTTACTGGACAGATTTCAATGTTTCACAGTATCAACCAGGTGTAAGTGATGTCATCATAAAATAAAGAAAGCCTTTGTTTGCAGACAGACAGACAGACAGGAGGGTCACATTCTTATATTATACATATTTATAGAGATGCACCGACTGACCTGCTGATTCCAGTCTGTGACCGATCAAACATGTGAAAACATCAAACTGACAGCGACGTTTCATCTGTGTGACCTGTGTGATGTCATCAACACCTGCTGTCTGCCAATCACATCAAACTGGACAAAGTTTGAACCAATGAGACGCTTCCTGCTTCCTGCTTCTGCTGAACTGAATAAAGCGAGTGTTGAAGTGTCTTTGGTCTGAGTCTGAGTTAATGGTTTATCTTTATCTTTATTATTTTCTACGTGTGGAACGATACTGAAGACGTCAAACTATGAAGGAACACAAGATGAATTATGTTGTAAACAAAAAAGTGTTGAATCAAGCTTTGACTAAAATCCATCACTTGTTTTCCTGAGCCCGAACACGTCTCTTCTTCTTCTTCTTCTTCAAAGTAACAAAGTAAATGGAAAATGGTAGATGGTTTGCATTTTTATAGCGCTTTTCCAGTCTAACGACAGCTCAAAGCGCTGTTCAATAAATGCCACATTCACCCATTCATACACACAATTATACACTGATGACGGAGGCTACCATTCAAGGCACCAACTGCTCATCAGGAGCAAAGTAGACTATCTCAAGTAGACAACCTCAAGTGTTCAATGACCACTCCAAGTATTTACAAATATACAGTGCAATATATATATATATATATATGCTATGGGATGATGATGATTGACAGAGTCTCCTCTGAACAGCTGATGT
>CAEMYA010001241.1:15701-26116 GCA_903131615.1 Diplodus sargus
CTTAGATTTTCACAGGGACCTAGATAGAATGTATAAGATGTCAGTGTGAAGCCTTACATGTACAAATACACACACAAATACACAATGGCATGCCTATATATTACTTAACCTATGCACATAATCTATACATATGGTTATCGAACTGAGACAAAAGTCTGTCAAGTGGTTGAAAGGCACAAGCAGCACTTCCAGCTCTCTGCCCTGGCAGAATAAACACATTAGTATTTAGTATTAGTATTTGTAATAAACACATTATTAATTGGAGTACCTGATGATAATTTTTATATTACAAAAAGTAATTGTAAATTATAAATCTTTCCTCTTGGATTTTCTAGTTTGAACTGGCACGGTGCCGGAATGCAATCATCCCTGAATCTAGACTTGTCAGTATTTCACAAAAAAAAAAGTTGCTGACGACATAACTACTGTGTGTGTTTTTAGTGGTGCAACCACTAAAAACACAAACACTAAAAACACTCAACATTTTTTAATTCATATTTTTGCCAACTTCTCGAGATACATGGCTCGAGGTAATTGTCTCTGCAGATCCTGGCCAATTGTTCTTCTGTCCTCTGCCCGTATTGGTCGTCTTTTCAACTCCGTTTTATTATGAACACAGCCCCCACCTTCAAACTCCTTTGCACATGAATTCCGGGCACTTGCTTGAGCCTAAAACTCTTAACCTGTGCCTCAGGAAGGCTACAGAGCAAAAAGGGTGGATGGTCCTCACTCCTTTAGCAATTACATTCATCCACTGTAGTCCTTTCTTTTCTTTTTTAAGATAGTCCACTCTTTTCTATCAATCAAAGAGAATGATGGGTTTGCGGGTAGTGGGATCCTGATGAATCTGCTCCAGGTTTCCTAAGGAAAATGCACACATTATTGCTGTGACATAAAATATCAACATTTTGATATCATTTTATTATCGTGCACTGTACATTAATACCTTTAAGTAAGGTATAATTCTGTACTCAACACAGGTATGACAATATTAACTTAAGATGTGACCAATTCATTGTAATAATGGCATATTAGAATTAAGACAGTTTCAGTCCAAAAATACACCAACACTGAACTGTTAGTTCTGGACATTTTATAAACATATGATATCAAAATACAACACATGCCACAAAAAAAAAAATGGTCAAATGACAATAAGTAGATAGTAAGACAAGTAAAAATGTTTTTTGGGGTTGAATAACATTGAAGGAAACCACGGCTATGATGACTTGTAGGCCCTAATAAGCCACAATTGTTCTCTTGTACTGAAATATGTTGTTAGAAACATAACATATTGCCATTGATTAAAAAATCTATAATATTTAGTACATATTTTGACCTACGTAGGACGCCATGTTTTCCGCGCGCAATGCACTCTGGGGGTGATGACGTAAAATGGTTGCACTTGTAGAATAGCTATTGACGCTAGTGTTTGTTTACGTGCGCACAGTTAAGTAAAATGCCACATTGCGCTGCTTGAGGCCTGTTCACGGTGTGTTTTAACCGGGTTTTCAGCTGGAAGGCTCTGTGGAAGTCTGGCGCTCTCTTGAACGAAGTTAAACTGTGAGAGAGCTGCGTTCATAAACGCCAGAATGAACGCGTTAGCAATAACGTTCAGCAGGCAGAATACAGTACGTTCAGTTCACGTTCGCCCATGAACGATCGTTCACTGTTCAGGCACAACACTGATTACTGGTAGCAGTTCAAGAAAGATAAAGATAACCTTGAAAGCACTTCGAAGTGCTGGCAAAAGAAACAAAGCTAGCACTTGCTAGTAGTACCTAGCTAGTAACCGCTAGTCTGTTATTATTGTTATCATTGTGCATCATTTGAGATCGAACTGTCGTGGAAATTCTCCTTGTGAGGTAGAGAGTTGCTAAGTCTCCGAAGAACTTCAGATTTTCAGCGTAGTGAATCAGATCTCGTTTATTCACGCAGCGTGGAGAAGAAGGCAAGAGCGTTCTTCTGACAAACTCTAAAATGATTCTGTTTAAATACAGTCAGTGTGAGGAGGTTGCCTCCGGTTACAACAGTCATAAAAACACAGTTTCTTTATAATACAATGACTCTTTGATGTTGAATATCCTGTCCTCTCAGGACAGTGACCCTTTGATGTAAAGAACAGAAACAGCAAATGGCATTTTATCTAACTTGTGTATCTTCCCGTGAGTGAGGTGTCATCACCTGTGGCTTCTTTTAACACCTCAAGGAAAATGTCATTTTCCACTCGTCCTGTCCTTAAGCACATTTGGATCAGTGAGAGAGTAAGACTATGTAATTTCTTACAGAACTTACCGTATCAGCTTCAGCCATCTCTTCTTCTCTTTTTTATCGGGGGGAAATCGGTAATAAGAGATGGTTTTGTTAACATTGTTTCGGTTATTACAACACGGGACACAACACTGCACCATTTTACCCATAGACAGTAGAAGAAACCGTTTATGTTAGCGAATGGACACATTAATGGCTTTTTGGATATGACGACGTAGCGACTAACCAAGACCATTACCCTATTTGAATTACAGGAGTTAAGACCCTTCTGAAGAGACTTTGGGAAGTCAGTAAAGTAGGCTGTCACTGTATAAAAGGTGACCAGTTCCTGTGCCGGAGCCATTGTAGTTTACGTGACCTAAAAATGCTCATGGACACGGAGGTGATTCCTAACAATTTCTGACGTCACACTAGCCATGCCCATAGCAATAACAACCATTGTTGGGGGTGTTCCTGTGAACTTTGAGGATGCTTTTGCAGATCTCAGTGTGCAAGCTTTCGATTTGGTGTTAGTCCCATTTGTGGAAGTCTTGGTTCATGAAAGGGCCCCACACTTCACTACCATACAATGCAATTGGTTCAATTATCGATTGAAATATTTTTGTCCAGATTTTGACAGGGATGTCTATGTTTGAAGACTTTTTTATAGTTCAGAAAGCTCTTCTGCCTTTTTCTCTGAGATCCTTAATGGCCAGATTGAAATTTCCCGTCAATGTGATATTTAGTCCTAGATATGTGTAGCTCTGTGTGTTTTCTATGTCTGTAAAAGTAGCATCTAAAAACTAAAAAAAGTGCAAAGAAAAAGGCAAAAGTCAAATCACAACAGAACATAAAAATCAAAATCCAAAACATACCAATAGGGGAGAGACTGGAGGAAACACTACAGAACATCACCAAGAGACGAGCAGCCCAGGAGTGCAGGTAGAACAAACACTACATACAGACACACTAACGAGGGGATCAGGAACAGGTGAGCTGAGTGAGGGAGAAGGACAGGTGAGGTAACGAAGGGAAAAACACAGAGCGAGAGAAACACAGTTGAAACTGAAAAAAAGGAGACACATAAGGGCATAATAACATCTAAACACAAGATGTAAATCATGACCGTACCAGGTAATCATTACTCGGTGCAACGCCGTGCTGCCTTTCTGAAGCATGACGCACATTATTTCTCTAAACTAATTCAACCACTTCAGAGCCTACCGAACACAAACTAACATTATAACCGCCCAGTCACTTGAAAGACACTTCTGCTAACCAGTAGCCATAAAGACAACGCTAAACACAGGAGTTAGCATACAGGCTAGATTTACCACCCTGCCTCCACTGTCGCCTTGTGGTTAAAAAATAGAATGAAGCATATATCAAGCAGCGGTCCTTACTTGTCCAGCAGAAAAGCGACCAACTTTGCATCACTCTCTTGAGTCCATAAAAATCTCGCAGCTCCCTCCACCTCTGAAATGACGCTCCGATATGTATACTAGAATTCCTTCTGGCGCGGTCCAATTCTTTCTTTTTCCACTGCTTGTCATTGTATTTCTTCTCTTTGATGTGGGCAACGGCGGAGCTTTTTCTGCTGTTGCCTCTCGTCTGAGCTTAATCACGAGCCTGTCAGACCAGGTGAGAGAAGGTGCTGCGCGGGGGAGGGGCACTGCTGAGTGCACACTGCACAAGTGAGGGGCAGTCCATCTAACTTCAACATCGGTCACACATGTAGAGGGTTTCGTCCTGAACACGTCTATGCATCAATACTGAGTCATATCCATAGCGCCACCCACTGGAGACAGGAAGTCAGCCACATATCCATCAATCAGACTTTCTTTATATAGCACTTTTCATACAAATAAAAATGTAGCACAAGGTGCTTTACACAATAAAAGCAACACACACACACACACACACACACACACACACACTTTCTTTTACACATAACACATGCACACATTTAAAAAAAAAAAGGCAACTGAAGTGCTTTCTCAAGCTCAGCAATTTGCAGTGAGAACAAACATCCTTCCAGTTACATGACATTAACAGGTTGTTATCTCCACATCATACACTACAGCATGACATATGATTGAGGGGTGATCTCTAGCACCACATAGTGGACAAATCAGGCAGTGTTGGTTCGCCCCATCACACAATATTCAATGAAAGCCCAGGTGCCAAGACGTCTATGTGCCCGCTGTGTCTGCCCTCCGACGTTCATCGCTGCTTGCAGCTTTCATTTTGTTTGCATTTTTGTCTCTGTGTTTGTGTTAGTCTCTTATCTGTCTGATCCCTTTTGTAACTCTAACATAAATCACAAGAGCACACTAACTCAACACTGACTGACACTTTGAAAGTGGACTGTTTGATTCACAGCCATCAGTCGATCTCTTGCTCTGAGGAATGCTGTTGGCTGCTCTCAGTCAGGATTCACTGCCAGCTCTTAAGTGTGAGCTGGCAGCTGTGTGTATACGTTACAACTTCTGTCTGTGTTGAAACATTTACAGACAATCACACAGTGTGTTTCACAGCTGTGATGGATGGATTTAACTCCAGTGTGATTTGTTCTTCTCTCCAACTTTACACCACAAACATGGGGACTGTACCTAACCCTAACCCTAACCCCTAACCCACCTCTGCTAAATCGTATCCTTAAACAGTCCACATAGTCCTTACACCTGACCAGTACATGCAAACTGAGGACTGCATGTCAAGAATGTAGCCCGAAAAAACACATTTCTCAATAATCTTATTATGAAGAGTTAGAATCCAAACACTCGGTCTTCATGGTCCTTACACCTGACCAGCACATGCAAACTGCAAACTGTGTGTCTATACCTTTAAATATCGACGAGCTGTCAGAACTGCTCTGTGTGGCCAATAAGGCACAATATGACCGCATTCGAGCATACGTATAGAGGACGAGAAATAATGATCTTTACAGGAGAATGATGGGGCCTCAAATATACAGTAGGTAAACACACAATTGTTCAGTTATTCATAGAAATGATGCAGGAACAGTATAGTCACATGCATTGTGGAATAAAACTCTGGACACTTATATTTTGAGAGCTAAAGGCAGATATGGACAAAGAAAACACCAGGTGATATTGATGACATGATAATTTACTAGTCAGGTCAAAAATCATGCTGGCAAACACCAATAAAAGACTAAATGGTATCCTTAAACAGTCCACATAGTCCTTACACCTGACCAGCACATGCAAACTGAGGACTTCATGTCAAGAATGTAGCCCGAAAAACACATTTCTCAATAATCTTATTATGAAGAGTTAGAATCCAAACACTCTGTCTTCGTGGTCCTTACACCTGACCAGTACATGCAAACTGCAAACTGTGTATCTATACCTTTAAATATCGACGAGTTGTCAGAACTGCTCTGTCACTGAAAAGATCTCATGTCAATATCAACATTCAGTGGACATTTAGTTACCTTTGCAGCATCTGTGAGGCTGCCTGATGCCACAGCAGCGTAGTGACCGTCTGCTTCATTCGAAATCTTCTGCAGAAAAAGGAAAAAAAATACCTTGAAATGGCCAATAAGGCACAATATGACCACACTCGAGCATACGTATAGAGGACGGGAAATAATTATCTTTACAGGAGACTGATGAGGCCTCAAATATACAGTATGTAAACAAACAATTGTTCAGTTTGACAGCCCTTTTTTACACGGCAACATGTTAGCTCTTTGAATTTTAACATTAATTTCTTTCTGTACCTTTGATCGCCAAGGCCAATCTGAATCGCCATAGTTGTACGTCATTTCTTCATCTGGCCTAATGTCTCTAACTGCAAATGCACATAGATGCGGCTGTCCATCTACCATGACTGTCCTGAGTCTACTGTTGGGGTACTTGTTGTCATCGTTTACAAGTCTCCCCAAGGACTTGTCCTCTTTTGCTGCATCAACACTGAAACAGCAAAAATTATGATCACAAAATGTAAAAGTAGAATCAGGTAATAAATAAATCACAACAAAAATAAGTTATAATAGAGCTCAACAGTGAGGTTCTGGAAGTGAAAATGCCATTCATATTCTGCATATAGATTTTGATTATTGGCCATAATGTCGTAACCATCCAAAGAAGACTCACCACGAGCTATCAGATTGTCAAACGATGATATATGATCCTGTAGAAGCCACAAGACCATATGATATCAATCTTGTTTTGAGAAAAACATGTTTTATTCGCGATGTCATGGAAAAGTACTACACTACCCACAATCCTATAGTGCAACAGCAACGTCTCTGATTGGTGGAGCTCGCTGTTACCATGGAAACGTTTACCAAACCCGCAAATTTCATGTTAGCTAGTTGCTGCTAACACTGAACTCTACGATCGTTTACCACAGAGCGACCATGATTTCACTTTCTGACCTCCTACGTTCATTTAGTGATGAGGAGAAGAGTTTATTAAGGGCTCACTCGAACATGAAATTAGAGGATTCGGTAAACACTTACATGGTAACAGCGAGCTCCACCAATCAGAGACATCGCTGTTACATTCGCAGTGGTTTCTGGGATGAGTAGTTGCTTTACTCTTACGATAATTATGTACACAGTCTTGTACCTTTGCCTTTTTCTCCTTTTTCCAACATTTTTTTTGCGCAAAATTAAATGTTGTATGGTCATGATTCATCTGCTAGCTGATTGGCTTGGTTCCAGGCCTAAAACTCTTTATATAAGGATTTTATGAAACATCAATGGAGTTACTGAATGGCAAATTCACTTCCGGTACCGGAGCCGTTAAAAAAGTGGGCGGTCACTGTTGAGCTCTATACTGCTACGATCTGAGTATGGCAATACACGTACCATAATTTTTTCCGTTGTTGGAAAATTCAAAAAGGAAAACCTTCATAGCATCACTGTACAGTGTAAGCCGGTTCTCCTGTTCCCGCTTGGTTAAGAGTTCCCCTCGATACTCAAAAAGAAACTCTCCTTTTTCAAAGTGCCTGCAAATAAACACCCCACGGCCTAAAAAAAGAACAGAAGATGAGTGATAGAGATGAATACAATAATTCAACATAGTACTGTGCTAAATAATCTTTAACATATATGTTACGGACGGGTTAGGTCTCTTCCTTTCTATTTCTTTGTTTGTTTGGAGCTGGTTGTGTTGACATGTGATGCGCAGCTGTCACCATGGTTACTGTGACGTCACCTCCGGTGCAGTCGGTTGGCGCGAACACTGATTGCTCATTTAGTCCACCTGGAAGACGCCGCAAGGGAGAGACTGAACGGAGACACCAGTCTGACGCCCGTGTGACACATCGCTAACCACCGACGGACCCATAGCTGGGCCGAAGCGTTTTCCTTCTTCGAAAACGGTCGGCAGCTGGAGTTTATAGGACGTTAGGGACACCTCATCAAGCCCGCTTCCACGAACTTTCCCCTCGCTCTCTCTCACCTGTGAACTACAAGGACTCAGTCAGCACGCTTGGGCTGGTCCGCTCAGGAGAGCGGAGCGCGGGCTGTCTGACCATCGAGGGAGACATTGGCACTGAGGCCAAGCAGCTGGAACCGCCATCAGACCGGTGAGCACAGTTGCGCCCCTCCTTCACCTCTGTCGACCAGCCAGCTCTGTATGTCTTTTCTTTGTTTCTTATACTGTACATCACGTCATGGTGGAACGACATCGGACTTGAGAAAGTACTTGTCGTTTTAACCATATCAATATACCATGGCAACTCACCTTTGAATGAATTAATATATTTAACACAAAACCCATCCTTGTCCTTCCCCAAGGATGAATAGTAAGCTGCTTCTTCATTAGGTTTAATCCTCCCTCTCTTTTGCCTCAATGCAGACATTCAGATTTTAGTAAAGATAGACAAAAAAAATGTAAGTTTGAGTCACTCATTGCAGACCAATATTACAGTTGACTGCCTTTTAAAAGTACAGCCTTTGTTGAAAATGTACAAACAAATAAGCAAGACCAAATAAACTACTAACAAGTCAAATGACAACATTGCTAGTAAGCCATGCATTACATTCTTTACGTTTAAAGCTGAGCCATACCAGTTAAGAAATAAATCTGACTTTTATGAAATTGCACTTGAGCTTAGATAGGGCCCCCAGAAAAATCAAGCCTGACCCGACCCGAGCATGTCGGGTCCGAACCCGGCCTGTACTGACACATTAACTGTAATTATGAGCCCGAGCCCAGTTTAAACCCAACATTTTTTTAAATACATGGACTGTTATAATCGACATTCTCAACTACAATTCCGAGTTTTTTAACGACATAAATCTGTGTAGAATTATCTTAATGAATAATGCAGCAAGTGCCGCATCTGATGCACTCAACCAAGCCGACACATGTTGTACCAGCCCACAACTTGTTTAAAATGGTTCTAAACCTCCAACTTTCCTCCAGACTTGCTCATAGTTAATTCTCTTGTTTTTATTTTTCTTTACATCTTCAAGCTCCATGTTGCACTTTAAGTTACACAATCAGTTTTGCTGGTAATGCGTTACTCTAATCCAGTGGTCCTCAATTATTTTTTGGCATGCCCTCACTAGAGGACATACATTTTTTCAAGTCCCCTCTGAATTGAAATACTATTGAGAACCTGATAATATTTCTCTGTATAAACCACTGTATGAGTTGCAGCATTCTATATACAATCACCTGATTATCAAAATGGTTTCATGCTGTCCGCTGCCAGAGTTTTTAGGCATAAAACACAAACAGGTCTTTCCAAATTTCCGACCGTATTCACAGTAAACCCAAGGGCTATGTAGGCATTGTCATATTTCCTGCTCCATAGTTTCTGACTTAAGGATTAGTAGAAGAGCCTGCGTGTGTCTTTTGAGATTTGTGTGCTGGTGTCAACAGTGTTTTATTTTGAAAAGTAACCGGATTTTATATTGTTATTTGGCCCTGGACTTCCTGTCAGCGCAGTGCAAAATTCAGCTTAATTCACTGCATGAAAAGTGGGATTTTCGTCAGTATGCAGCACTGTAAATTGTTGTGGAATTTCAGGTTTGCGACAATTCACGGCAATTTGCAGGCAACACCGAAAACTGATGTAAATTCTCGGAAACTGACATGGGCCTTGCTTGGCAGTTGTCCCCCCATGACCCCCCCCCGATCCTAGGGGAGGCTTTAACATGTAAATGAAAATGCTGTGAGCTATACAAATGCAAATCAGGGTAGCAGGGGGAGTTTTACCCCAGGTGACCTTTTTCTAAAAGGTGTTAACTTCATTTTAAGAAAATCTCTGGTATAAATAGATCAGGCTCAGTATAGTCTAATTAGAGACTCTTACATTTTAGCTTGAATTGATTTATTTAATTAAAATATGCTAGATTAATTACTGTGTATGTCATTAGCAATGGCCAATGTTATGTAAAAAGTAGGGATGCTCCGAACCGATCCGATCACCGATCACAGGAATCATAAATCTGCCGATACTGATACTGATCACCGATCACAGAATAGATGGGAGATTAATAATAATAATAATGATAATAATCCTCAATGTCCTGTATTTACAATCTAGCCTTGTGCACCACTTAAAGTGGTAAAACCATTTGTACTAAAATAAATAATAAATACAATCAAGATCTTTATGTACCACAATCAACTTTTTATTTGTGTAAACATTACATACCCTGTCAAGGGCAACAGATGAAATCAAATAAAATTAAGGTTTTTTCCATAAGCTTTGTTGTTATATCCCTCCACAGGGTTCTCCCCAGAAATTTAGTGGCGCACGGTCAGCGGGGTGGTGGGGGGGAGAGAGATCACTCGGCGGGGTGTAGATTGCTCCTTGTGGGCTCCCATAGTTCATAAAACGGCACTGTCTCGTTAGTAGCTTGGTTTTGTGGCGTCGGACCTTGTCGAACACTTGTTGTTCACTATGAGAAGACCACAAACACCTGCTATAATGCAGCCAACATTAAAAATGACTATAGCGGCACAGCGGCGCTATTCCACCGTCTGGAGAGAACCCTGCTCCACCTTTTACTGTCCCTGCTGTGAGGCTCCGGACGTCTAAACGATTCACTTACAGTCAGCTGAGTGACGGGTGTCTTTGGGATTTTTGTGCCCGGGCTTGTTTCTCATAGGGGAGAACCGGGTCGTTTGACGCATATTTTTCTAATTCCCTCCCTGCACCGCGAGTATTTA
>CAEMYA010001242.1:5964-25945 GCA_903131615.1 Diplodus sargus
TGATGATGATACTGAAACTTCACTGTGTTGAATTGTCTACAAACATGTTTTCATATAAGTGCAAACAAACATCCTGAGGATGGAAAATATCACCTGTCGGCCTCAAACTACTTCATGATGGCAGACATGGTTCATCCCATTTTGTGAATTAATGTGGATTTAATAAGATTAAGTATATGCAGTGCAACACCAAAATAATAGTTATTTCTAACAGGGTTTGATCCAACACACATGTCTAAGATCTTTATAGTCGTTCAAACTTTTTAACGTCAAGGTGAAAATTTAAAGCAAAAATACAGAAACATGTTTATTGATGTTCCATCAAGTAAATTCAACCTGCATTCATCTTTGCTCTGATGTCAAAATTAGAGAAATAAACGTTACTTGTTTTACTTTTATAGTGAGTTCATTATTGTGTAAAGCTCAACGTTGTATCATATGAGAAGAAATCGACTTGTCAAGCAGATGACATGTTGTTTCTGAGACTTTTGTTTTTCATAACTTTTTAAGTACTGACCACATTAACTCAGCTTCCTCTTTCACTTCCACACGGTACTATTTTAACTCACCCTGCTTGGGCAGAGTTGTCACACCTGCTTATACCAAGTCGATCTCTATGAGAAGACATTTCAGGTGGCTCAGTTTAAGATCTGCATGTTTGCTGTTGAATAAATTAGAGAGGTTTGTCTGGAAGCTGCTGACTGGATCAACAGAGGCTGAACACTGAGGAGACATGGAGGCTGTGATCGGACTGTTGCTGATGCTGCTCGGAGTCTCTCATGGTGAGATGTTGAACTTTTTAATTTGACGTTCCTGATGAAAGCTGCTTTATTTTGTTCACACTTAAATGCTGTATGTAGAAAAGATTGACTGAGTTATAAAGCTAACACTGAATCTGGTGCAACAACATTTGAATGTCCACAGACTTTTTGATTTGACACATTTTTTGCAGTTCTGAGATCGAATATGTTCTAAAAGTACAGTTTGACATCAGCTCAAACACTGACCCATGAGTTACACATAAATGAAGCAAATGTAATTAAATATGTTTTAATGATCTGAGGAGATAAAACAATAATACTTTTTCTGTTTGATACAAAATACACTTAGAATAAATTAAAATATCAAAAATATTCAAATAAAAGTTTATTAATGCATGAAAGTTTTAGATTCTTAAAACATTCACAAAACATTCCACATTTAGAAAGAAGGGTAACTCATTAACAACATTCTTATTGAGCATAAGAGTGTTTCATTTCATATATTTGATCATGTATTGTATATATTTTGTTATTTTCATCAATGTCAATACATTATGTATTGTATTTTGTGTTTATCAATCAATCAATCAATCAATCAGTTTTTATTTATATGGCGCTTTTCATACTAAAAAGTATCTCAAAGTGCCACACAGAAATTTACAAGCAACAGCAGAAAAAGAGAAACAGCTAAATAAAATCAAGTGAAAGAAAATTAAAAGAACCCGACCCTCCCACCCTCACAGACATGCACAGAGACATACACACTTATACACACACTCACACATATGCACGCAGACACACAGACACACACACTCACATCCACACATAGAGTAGCTGTCACTAAAGAGACATGGCCGGGCAGCGAGACCTGTTGCGTGGAAGAAGCTACCTTTGGGGGGGCCAACTACACTGGGAGAGATCCCGGTTCAAGGCCGCAGGCAGCACCGCCACAGAGACCACCCCAACCCGGGCAGACAGGAGGCCCCACACCAAGGTGCAGAGCCCTCTAGTCACCCGGGCCGGAACTGTCCATGGGACAGCACCCCCTGTGGTCAGACTAGAGACCACTCCCAGTCTGGCAGGCCCCCATGAGGAAACACTGGAGATTAAAAACTGATAGACTAAAACAGTAAAATAAGGCAAAAAGCATAAAGGCTAAAAACACAAGAGACTAAAATATAAAAGCATGAAGGCTAAAACGTGAGAGATTAAAAGGATAAAAAAAGAAAGGATAAAAAATAAAAAAATAAATAAATACAAGTGCTCTGATTAGCACAGCATAAAATGGATTAAAATTTTTTTAAAAATCAATTAAAAGCCTGGTTAAAAAGGTGGGTCTTGAGCCTCTTTTTAAAAACCTCAACAGTCTCCGCGACCCTGACGTTCTCCGGCAGGCTGTTCCACAGTCGGGGCCCATAACAACTGAAAGCCGCCTCCCTGTGCTTTTTCGAAATAACCTGTTGTATGGTTAAAAGGCCGGTGCCGGAGGACCTCAGGGTCCGCAGGGGTTGATAGAGTAAAAGCAGGTCAGATAAATAAGAAGGCCGAAGACGGTTAAGACACTTAAAAACTAGTAAAAGAACCTTAAAATCAATCCATCAATCCTTATGTAAAATATTCAACTGAAAAAAGTGACAACTTATTATATCTGCAAAATGAATGTTGTACCTCAAGACTGTAGTTTATCAGAGTACTTTAGTAAATGTACTTAGTTACATTCCACCACTGGTCACAGGCCTGTGACAGAGAGCTGCAGCAGCCTCACTGTTTCTGTAGTTCTGACTGTGTCTCATTGTTAATTATTTTTTGGAGGTTATAGGATCAAAATTGTTAACTTTGTTTTAACTTCTGTTTCAAAATGTCCAGGTGTGGAAACCAACTGTGATGGCAGAATAAATGAAACTCAGTGTTATGGAGCTTTGGGAGGAACTGTGGTCCTCCGGCTGATGGACAGCACCTCAGGAATAAGAAGCTACCAATGGGCCAAAAACAAAACACACATACTTCATGGTAGGAAGAATAGGATAATAACTAATCTGTTAGAAAACAGATCCTCATTTACTCCCAGTGATGGAACATTTAGGATCAATAACCTGAGCAGGACTGATGGTGGTGAATATACTCTGAAAAGCTTTGATTCAAGAGGACACATGTTAGATCCTCAGATTCTACAGCTGAACATTCAAGGTAAGTACCTTTTTTTGGTGATTAAGGAAATAAGTAACATTTATCAATATATTTCATATTCTCCATATATCTGTATCTATGTCTGTTCTCTATCATAAACTGTAGAGAATGATCAAGTTTGTGTTGATATCTAAAGTGATGTGAGTGTGTTTCCTTCAGCTCCTGTGTCCTCTGTCCTGCTGGCCTCTGAGCGTCTGTCCCAGGGAGAGATGAGGGTGTCCTGCTCCTCTGAGGGAGGGGACAGTCCTCAGTACAGCTGGACTCTGGATGGACACACACTGACAGACGCTCAGCTCCTCTCTGGAAATAAAGACAGTAACACCATCACTCTGAGACAAGACGTCTCAGGACAACTAGTCTGCTCAGTCAGCAACCATTTCAGTCGAGTCTCAAAGGAAGAGACCATATCTACCTGTGGTGAGTGAGAACATGATGAAGAATACTTTTAGTTACAACACTGATTCTGTAACTCTGTGCATCAGTGATGATCTGTTGCTTTTCTGTAGGTTTCATATTAGTTGACTGCATCTCCAGTGGGACGCACATATCACAGTGGGCGTTTGAAGCCAATAACACCCTGTGTGTTGAGTCAACAACAGCCCGTACCTCCACCACTGAGGATAAGGAGCCTGGCATCACAGTGCTGACTGTACCAACTAAGCCACCAACAGCCCCGACCACGATCACAGTAACAGAGGCATCCAGTGTGGGTAAGAAGAGTAACATCATGATGTCTATAACACTCTCCACTCACTTATCAAACTGTTGCTCCCTCCAGAGGAGATGACCCTTGAAAACTAACTCTCCTGTCACAGCAATAAATATAGTTTCATAAGAGGAAATATAAACTGTGCACATGTTGAGCATGTTGTTTCTTAAACTTTAAGTGTCAATAACTCACAAAGTACTGATCACAGCTTCCTCTATCATCTCCAAACTGCTCTATTTCAACACACTTAGTTTTCATGCCTATTTACAGTGCTGATAACTGATAACTTCATCATCATCATCATCAGCAGCAGCAGCATCAGCATCATCATCATCATCTTTTTCTTCTTCATACTTTTTTTCTGAGACATTTCAGGTTGCTCAGTTTAAGATCTGCATGTTTGCTGTTAAATAAACCAAATCTAATCTTCAATTTTTATTCTATTTCATGCAGCTGTGGGATCAAATATGTTCTAAAAGTACAGTTTGACATAATCTTCAGATGTGTTGCAGCTCAAACACTGACCCACATGTTACACTTAAATGAAATAAATATGATTAAATAAGTCTTTTTTCTTTCACCTTAAAATGACTGTCAAAGATCTGTGATAGTGAAACAACATTTAAACTCTCTGGTGTAATTTTTAAATGAAGGCTTGTGTTTAACTACTATTTACATAGTAAATTACTATAGACTGTAAATTCGAGCAGCTTTTTTCTCCCTTTTCTTTTTCTTTTCCTTCATTTACTGATATTGAAATACACAAACCAGATATGTGAGACTAACAGTGTTTGACAAACATTTGTAAACAGCTTAAAGTGACTGAAAGAGGCTTAAAAACAATTTTTGACAGAAAAATATGTACGTCAGTGACTCAACTTCAAATGCTCATGAATATATTTGATACATTCATATTCATAGTTTGGTCTGAGGAGATAAATCAAAAAGACTATTTCTGTTTCACACATGAAAATGTAAATACAATGTTGAACTTGATTATCATAATAACATTTCTGGATTGCTAAAAATGACAGTGCATTGTAATATAGTAGAAAGGTTAATAATTGAAAGTGTTACATTCTGATTTCTAAAACAAAAACAAATATACAAATGTAAGAATGTTTCATTTCATATATTTCATCCTGTATAATATATATTTGTATGTATGATAAGTTATTATGATTACTGATCCATTACCAAGTGAGGAGCATTTCAATGTTGACAAGTTTTAGTTTATTTAATCGTCATTACAGTCTGTTGGTTAGTTTCATCAATGTCAGTACATTATAGTTGTATTTTGTGTTTATGTAAAATGTTCATCTCAAAAAGTGACAACTTATTATATCTGCAAAATGAGTGTTGTATCTCAAAACTGTACTTTATCAGAGTACTTTAGTTAATGTACTTAGTCACATTCCACCACTGGTCACAGGCCTGTGACAGAGAGCTGCAGCAGCCTCACTGTTTCTGTAGTTCTGACTGTGTCTCACTGTTATTTATTTTTTGGAGGTTAAAGAATCATAATTGTTAACTTTATTTCAACTTATGTTTCAAAATGTCAAGGTGTGGAAACCTACTGTGATGGCAGAATAAATGGAGCTCAGTGCTATGGCGCTTTGGGAGGAACTGTGGTCCTCCGGCTGATGAACAGCACCTCAGGAATACACAGATACCAATGGTTCAAAAACAAAACACAAATACTCAGTGGGAGGAAGAATAGGACAACAACTAATCAGTTGGAAAGCAGATCCTCATTTACTCCCAGTAATGGAACATTTAGGATCAATAACCTGAGCAGGACTGATGGTGGTGAATATACTCTGAAAAGCTTTGATTCAAGTGGACAAATGTTAGATCCTCAGATTCTACAGCTGAACATTCAAGGTAAATAACTTTTTTTGCTTATTGAGGAAATAAGTAACATTGAACAACATAAACACTTTTACTGAAACACATTTATTATACATTCTACATATATTTATATCTATGTCTGTTCTGCATCAGAAACTGTATAAAACCCAGTTTCTCATGTTTACATGTATACAATTTTCTACATTTATCTGTATCTATGGTTGTTAGAAACTATAGAAACATAGAATGACCAAAATCATCTAAAGTGATGTGAGTGTGTTTCCTTCAGCTCCTGTGTCCTCTGTCCTGCTGGTCTCTGAGTGTCTGTCCCAGGGAGAGATGAGGGTGTCCTGCTCCTCTGAGGGAGGGGACAGTCCTCAGTACAGCTGGACTCTGGATGGACACACACTGACAGACGCTCAGCTCCTCTCCGGAAATAAAGACAGTAACACCATCACTCTGAGACAAGACGTCTCAGGACAACTGGTCTGCTCAGTCAGCGACCAAATCAGTCGAGTCTCAAAGGAAGAGACCATATCTACCTGTGGTGAGTGAGAACATGATGAAGAATACTTTTAGTTACAACACTGATTCTGAAACTCTGTGCATCAGTGATGATTTGTCTTTTTCTACAGGCTTCATATTCATTGACTGCATCTCCAATGGGACGCACATATCACAGTGGGTGTCTGAAGCCAATAACACTCTGTGTGTTGAGTCAACAACAGCCCGTACCTCCACCACTGAGGATAAGGAGCCTGGCATCACAGTGCTGACTGTACCAAGTAAGCCACCAACAGCCCCGACCACGATCACAGTAACAGAGGCGTCCACTCTGGGTAAGAAGAGTAACATCATGATGTCTATAAAATTCTCCACTCACTTATCAAACTGTTGCTCCCTCCAGAGGAGATGACCCATGAAAACTAACTCTCCTGTCACAGCAATAAATACAGTTTTAGATGAGGAAATATAAACTGTACACGTAGAAGACTTGTTGTTTCTGAAACTTTAAGTGTCAATAACTCACAAAGTACTGATCACAGCTTTCTCTATCATCTCCAAACTGCTCTATTTCAACACACTTAGTTTTCATGCCTATTTACGTTGCTGATAACTAATAACTTCATCATCATCTTTTTCTTCTTCATACTATTTTTCTGAGACATTTCAGGCTGCTCAGTTTAAGGTCTGCATGTTTGCTGTTAAATAAACCAAATTTAATCTTCAATTTTTATTTTATTTCATGCAGCTGTGGGATCAAATATGTTCTAAAAGTACAGTTTGACATCATATTCAGATGTGTTGCAGCTCAAACACTGACCCACATATTACACTTAAATGAAATAAATATGATTAAATAAGTCTTTTTTCTTTCACCTGAAAATGACTGTCAAAGACCTGTGATAGTGAAACAACATTTAAACTCTCTGGTGTAATTGTTAAATGAAGACTTGTGTTTAACTACTATTTACATAGTAAATTACTATAGACTGTAAATTCGAGCAGCTTTTTTCTCCCTTTTCTTTTTCTTTTCCTTCATTTACTGATATTGAAATACACAAACCAGATATGTGAGACTAACAGTGTTTGACAAACATTTGTAAACAGCTTAAAGTGACTGAAAGAGGCTTAAAAAACATTTTTGACAGAAAAATATGTACGTCAGTGACTCAACTTCAAATGCTCATGAATATATTTGATACATTTATATTCATAGTTTGGTCTGAGGAGATAAAACAAAAAGACTATTTCTGTTTTACACATAAAAATTTAAATACAAATGTTGAACTTGATTATTATATTAACATTTCTAGATCGCTAAAAATGACAGCGGATTGTAATATAGCAGAAAGGTTAATAATTGAAAGTGTTACATTCTGATTTCTAAAACAAAAACAAATATACAAATGTAAGAATGTTTCATTTCATATATTTCATCCTGTATAATATATATTTGTATGTATTATAAGTCATTATGATTACTGATCCATTACCAAGTGAGGAGCATTTCAATGTTGACAAGTTTAAGTTTATCTAATTGTCATCACAGTCTGTTGGTTAGTTTCATTAATGTCAATATATTATATATTGTATTTTGTGTTTATGTAAAATGTTCATCTCAAAAAGTGACAACTTATTATATCTGCAAAATAAATGTTGTATCTCAAAACTGTACTTTAGCAGAGAACTTTAGTAAATGTACTTAGTTAGATTCCATCACTGGTCACAGGCCTGTGACAGAGAGCTGCAGCAGCCTCACTGTTTCTGTAGTTCTGACTGTGTCTCATTGTTAATTTTTTTTTGGAGGTTAAAGAATCATAATTGTTAACTTTATTTCAACTTCTGTTTCAAAATGTCCAGGTGTGGAAACCTACTGTGATGGCAGAATAAATGGAGCTCAGTGTTATAGCGCTTTGGGAGGAACTGTGGTCCTCCGGCTGATGGACAGCGCCTCGGAAATACACAGATACCAATGGTTCAAAAACAAAACACAAATACTCAGTGGGAGGAAGAATAGGACAACAACTAATCAGTTAGAAAGCAGATCCTCATTTACTCCCAGTGATGGAACATTTAGGATCAATAACCTGAGCAGGACTGATGGTGGTGAATATACTCTGAAAAGCTTTGATTCGAGAGGACAAGTGTTAGATCCTCAGATTCTACAGCTGAACATTCAAGGTAAATAACTTTTTTTGCTTATTGAGGAAATAAGTAACATTGATCAACATAAACACTTTTACTGAAAAAGATTTATTATACATTCTACATATATTTATATCTATGTCTGTTCTGTATCAGAAACTGTATTAAACCGAGTTTCTCATGTTTACATGTATCTAATTTTCTACATTTATCTGTATCTCTGGTTGTTAGAAACTATAGAAGCGTAGACTGACCAAAATCATTGAAAGTGATGTGAGTGTGTTTCCTTCAGCTCCTGTGTCCTCTGTCCTGCTGGTCTCTGAGTGTCTGTCCCAGGGAGAGATGAGGGTGTCCTGCTCCTCTGAGGGGGGGGACAGTCCTCAGTACAGCTGGACTCTGGATGGACACACACTGACAGACGCTCAGCTCCTCTCTGGAAATAAAGACAGTAACACCATCACTCTGAGACAAGACGTCTCAGGACAACTGGTCTGCTCAGTCAGCAACCACGTCAGTCGGATGTCGACCTGTCGTGAGTGAGAAGATCAGTGAAAAACAGTTTGATGATTGGGACGCTGAAGATTAACTGACATCAGATATCAATCTATTTCTTTTCTGTAGGCTTCAGATTCACTGACTGCAGCTTATCCAATGGGATGCACTTATCACAGAGTGTGCTTGTAACCAGCCAAACCCAGTGTACTGATCCAGCAACAGCCCCGACCAGGATCACAGTAACAGAGGCGTCCTCTGTGGGTAAGAAAAGTCACATCATGATGTTTAAGAAACCCTTCACCCACCAATCAAACTGTTGCTTCCTCCAGCAGAGATGACTCATGGTGCTGAAGTCAAAATCCACTCCTGGATTTTGTGTCTCTTTATCTGAACAGATCAGTCGCTGCTCATCTGTGGTCTACGAACAGCTGTGGTGATTCTTATACTGATCGGGATTGTTGTCTTTTTTGTTTGGAAGAAGAAGAAATACGAGAAAGCTGAAGGCTCTGCTGTCCCTGAAGAGATGGACTATAAGAACTCTGTTGTGATGGTTGAAATGAGAAGTTCTGCATCTGAACTTTAACTTTCTGAACCAACAACTCAGTGTCGCCTCTCAGCTGCTGTGATTGGACGCGAGTCTTCATGGATGTAAAAATAGATTAGAGTCGAAATTATAATCTCTTCTTATTCCTATCAAATTTACTCACAAACACCTTCCCATAATAAGTCACCAAGTGTTTTCTTCATCCTTGTCACTGTGGAAGCTCTGTTAGAACAAAGGTTATGTATTGTGACTCAGGTTCTATGATCACAAGTGGAGCTGTCTGACTTTTATGTTTCATATATGTTTGATATTATTCTTAGAAGAGATATGTTGATGTTTTGGAGATAAATTGTTTTAACTTTCTAGTTGTATATTCTAAAAATGTTGATTTGGCCTCTAAAAGGCCAAACTGTCATTTGATGAGCATATTCACAAATGTTTGAGACTGAAAATATTTAATTACGTCAATAATAATTTTGTGTTTTTCCCATCTGATCATAATTACGAATATATGTAAATTTTCTCTCTGAGTAATATGTAAATGATGCCAAATGTAACCTTAAGCTTTAATTTAGGTGCTTTTTGTTCTGTATTTAAAACCTGTCGCTCAGTTATGTGACATCAGTCAGTTCAAGTAAGCTTCCTGTATGTTGACATTTTGATCATGAACTGTTCCTTTAATGTTGCTGACACCAGACTCATCATCAGTATCAGGTGTGAGGTTTCCCTCTACTGGTTCACAGAGGTTACTGTTGTTGCTTTCGTTGACTCAACAAGTGCAGCATCTACACACAGTACATGTTGGTGTGTGCCTTTGACCCTATAAAGCCTGACCCATCAAAACATTGTCAGAAAATTCCAATTTTTTGGAACTGAGATGTTTATAAAACCTTTTCATGAAATCAGTTCAAAAAAATGTTCTATATCATTTTGTTTATGAGATATTTTTTGTATCACATTTGATACATTGGGTGTTTTTGGCAACTTTTTGCTCACAACAATGTTGATTTTAGATACAAATCAAATTGTGCAAATAATATTTTGAAAATATAGAACATCTTAGGCAGTTTCTCTCATTGTTTTTTTATACGTAAAACTGTTCACAGCCTTTTTTTTCACTTTGTGGTCGGCACGAGAACAGTTTCGGTCCTTGTTCAGGCAAAGATGCACCTTACACCTTCACAGTAGGCATGTGAGAGGTGATTGCTGGTGCAGTGCTTGCAAAATAGTGTGTGGTTGTATTGTGGTAGGATTGATGTAGATTACCTGACAAAAATGTGACATGACCATTCAGGGATAAATACCTGCAGTATCAAATTTGATACACACATTTTTAACACAGTTTAACTGTAATATAAATAATGAATCACTGAATAATTATGCATTGATTCAATACATAATATATTCACTTGAAAAAATGAGTAACAATATAAATGTTATTCCTACAGTAACTTCTTGAAAATTAGCAAAGATTTTCCTGAAAAAAGTGTGAGAATGATTTAATGACAGCGGCCATTTTGAAAAAGCCAAAAAAAGTCCTTCCACTGCCAGCAGTGGAATGATTATCCACTAGTGGGCAGAATACAGGTATCAGGTGATATACAACAGGTTTTTAAGGAAAGAATTGATTATGTTGACAAGATAGAGGTCTCAGAAACTTGCGTATCAAATATGATATTGTTTTGTGAGCAGCCAATAAACACAGAGAGGCAGAACAAACACACTGATTTCGCTCTCATAACGCTGAACTGCTGCATGTGTAGAGCTACGCAGTGTAGACAGGAGCCAGACATTTTGTCACTGGTGTGGATGTTTTTTACAAGAAGAACATACCACGAGGAAAAAGAAAATTCTTATCACAGCTCTGGAATATTAAATAAACCATTTTTGATCATTACATCACAGCAGTTCTTACACTGTGTGTATAAACCAGCAGGAAAAGTACTAATCAATAAAAAAATAATCAAGGAGCTTTTACTGCTCATGTTGCTTTACTAAAACAATCCGCTCACTAGATATTGAGTGTAAATGATGCTTGTTTGTATAGAATACTGAACAAAAAATACCTATAGAGCTGTTTATGTCTAAAAAACCCGTAATAAAACATTCTGCCTCTCTAGACATTTACTGTTTGTTGCTGCAAGTGTAATGTCAGAACAATTTCTTAAAAGGCATCAAGCTTCATGGAACAGTGGTCAGTGGAGGGCGACAGACTCTAATGAGACGACAGAGAGGAAGATGACATGAGGAATTATACACATGAGCTTCAAACCCGGAACATTACAGAGAAGTAGCTCCAGACCACTGTGGGCCAACAGCACAGTGTGGTTATGTTTATATTAGATTAGATAAAGTTGATGCAATGAAACGCTAAAATAATACAGTTATTTCATCAAGTAAATTCAACCTGCGCTCATCTTTCAGTGAGTTCATTATTATGCAGAGCTCAAACGACACAACAAGATGTTTTATATGAGGAGAAATCAACTTGACATGTTGTTTCTGAGACTTTTAGATTTCATAACTTTGTACTGTCCATATTAACTCAGCTTCCTCTTTCACCGCCAGACTGTACTATTTTAAAAACACTCTGCTTGTTCAGGAGTTTCACACGTTATTTTCTGAAGTCGATCACTATGAGAAGACATTTGAGGCTGCTCAGTTTAAGATCTGCATGTTTGCTGTTGAATAAAGTAGAGAAGTTTGTCTGGAAGCTGCTGACTGGATCAACAGAGGCTGAACACTGAGGAGACATGGAGGCTGTGATCGGACTGTTGCTGATGCTGCTCGGAGTCTCTCATGGTGAGATGTTGAACTTTTTAATTTGACGTTCCTAATGAAAGCTGCTTTATTTTATTCACACTCAAATTCTGTATGTAGAAAGGATTGACTCTGTTATAAAGCTAATGCTGAATCTGAATCTCAGTCACAGAGACATCATGTCGTTACACCAGAACTACAATTTCTTCAACATATAAAGGTTCTTCTTAGATGTTTTTTATTGTCATATATTTTTTGTTAATGCACACATTTTTGTGTGCAGTAAGAAAATGTTCATGAAAATGTTCATGAACATATATTTAATACATACATATCTATAGTTTGTTCTGAGGAGATGAAACAAAAAGACTATATATGTTTGACACAAAATACATTTAAATATGAATATTAAAGTTTATTAACACATGAAGGTTATAAGTTACAAGTATTTTATCTAATATACATCATCATGTATAATATATATTTGCATATATTAAAGGTTATTATGATTACTGATGCATTATCATGTGAGGAACATTTTAATGTTGGTAAGTTCGAGTAAAGTAATCGTCATTACAGTCTGTTGGTCAGTTATATTAATGTCAATACATTATATATTGTATTTTGTGTTAATGTAACATATTCATCTGAAAAAAGTGAGAACTTATTATATCTGTAAAATAAATGTATCTCAAAACTGTACTTTATAAGAGTACTTTAGTAAATGTACTTAGTTACATTCCACCACTGGTCACAGGCCCGTGACAGAGAGCTGCAGCAGCCTCACTGTTTCTGTAGTTCTGACTGTGTGACATTGTTATTTATTTTTTGGAGGTTAAAGGATCAAAATTATTAACTTCGTTTCAACTTCTGCATAAAAATGTCCAGGTGTGGAAACCTACTGTGATGGCAGAATCAATGGAGCTCAGTGTTATGGAGCTTTGGGAGGAACTGTGGTCCTCCGGCTGATGGACAGCACCTCAGGAATACTCAGATACCAATGGTTCAAAAACAAAACACAAATACTCAGAGGTAGAAAGAATAGAATAATAGTTAATCAGTTAGAAAGCAGATCCTCATTTACTCCCAGTGATGGAATATTTAGGATCAATAACCTGAGCAGGACTGATGGTGGTGAATACACTCTGAAAATCTTTGATTCAAGAGGACGACTGTTAGATCCTCAGATTCTACAGCTGAACATTCAAGGTAAATAACTTTTTTTGCTTATTGACGAAATATGTAACATTGTTCAACATAAATGCTTTGACTGAACAACATATCTTTCATATTCTTTATTTTGTATCGATGTCTGTTCTATCTCACAAACTGTAGAGAATGACCAAGATTGTGTTGAGATCTAAAGTGATGTGAGTGTGTTTCCTTCAGCTCCTGTGTCCTCTGTCCTGCTGGTCTCTGAGTGTCTGTCCCAGGGAGAGATGAGGGCGTCCTGCTCCTCTGAGGGAGGGGACAGTCCTCAGTACAGCTGGACTCTGGATGGACACACACTGACAGACGCTCAGCTCCTCTCTGGAAATAAAGACAGTAACACCATCACTCTGAGACAAGACGTCTCAGGACAACTGGTCTGCTCAGTAAGCAATAATGTCAGTAGAGTCTCGAAGGAAGAGACGATATCTACCTGTGGTGAGTGAGAACATGATGAAAAATAACTTCATAATTACAATACTGATTCTGACATTGTGTTGTCTTTTATTCAACATTTAACTTTTATTTTATTTGACACATTAAATGCAGGTTTGAGATCGAAGTATGGTGAAAAAGTGCAGTTTGGCATCATCTTCAAATGTGTTGTAGCTGAAACACTGACCGACATGTTATATTCAAATAAAAAAATATGATTAAATATGTTTTGATCAGCTTTGATCTTCAATTAACTGCCAAAGATATGTGATGGTGAAACAACAAGAAATACTTCTCTGTTGTTATTAATAGAAATATGCATATATGACTGGAAATTCAAGCTGTTATTTTTATTACTGAAACTGAAATACACTAATAAAATACAATGATTGAAAAACGTTTGTACACTGTTTAAAATATTTGTACACTGTTTAAAGTGACTGAAAGAGGCTTAAAAACAATGTTTTACTGAAAAATGTGTACTTTCGTAACTCAACTTACAATGTTCATGAACATATATTTGATACATATATATTCATAGTTTGGTCTGAGGAGATACAACAAAAAGACTATTTCAGTTTGATACAAAAATACATGAAAATATGAATATTTAAGTTTATTGATACATGAAAGTTTTAGAATCTTAAAAACATATAATAGTTCCATATTTGGTATGAAGGGCAATTTACTAAATCCTTTTGGAAGGTACAAATGTTTCATTTCATGTATTTCATGTTAACAAATATCTGATAAGTTTCATCAATGTCAATACATCATATATTACATTTCTAGTTTATGTAAAATATTCATCTGAAAATAGTGAGAACTTATTATATCTGTAAAATGAATGTTGTACCTCAAAACTGTACTTTATCAGAGAACTTTAGTAAATGTACTTAGTTACATTCCACCACTGGTCACAGGCCTGTGACAGAGAGCTGCAGCAGCCTCACTGTTTCTGTAGTTCTGACTGTGTCTAAATGTTATTTATTTTTTGGAGGTTAAATGATCAAAATCAATTCAACTTCTGTTTCAAAATGTCCAGGCGTGGAAACCTACTGTGATGGCAGAATAAATGGAGCTCAGTGTTATGGAGCTTTGGGAGGAACTGTGGTCCTCCGGCTGATGGACAGCACCTCAGGAATACTCAGAAACCAATGGTTCAAAAACAAAACTGAATTACTCAGTGGGTTAAGGAATCATATTTGGTTTAATCTCTTAGAAAGCAGATCCTCATTTACTCCCAGTGATGGAACATTTAGGATCAATAACCTGAGCAGGACTGATGGTGGTGAATATACTTTAATAAGTTTTAATCCAAGACGACGACGGGAGCGTCAGATTCTACAGCTGAACATTCAAGGTAAATAACTTTTTTTTGCTTATTGCGGAAATAAGTAACATTGATCAATATAAACACTTTGACTGAACAACATAGTTTATATATTCTTCATGTATCAGTCTGTTATGTATCAGAAACTTTACAGAATTAGCAAGTTTCTCATGTTTGCATCTATCTAATTTTCTACATATATCTGTATCTATGGCTGCTAGAAACTATAGAAACATAGAATGACCAAAATCATCGAACGTGATGTGAGTGTGTTTCCTTCAGCTCCTGTGTCCTCTGTCCTGCTGGTCTCTGAGTGTCTGTCCCAGGGAGAGATGAGGGTGTCCTGCTCCTCTGAGGGAGGGGACAGTCCTCAGTACAGCTGGACTCTGGATGGACACACACTGACAGACGCTCAGCTCCTCTCTGGAAATAAAGACAGTAACAACATCACTCTGAGACAAGACGTCTCAGGACAACTGGTCTGCTCGGTCAGCAACCACGTCAGTCGAGTCTCCAAGGAAGAGACGATATCTACCTGTGGTGAGTGAGAACATGATGAAAAATAACTGACAATTACATCATATTACATCATATTTATTGACTGCATCTCCAATGGGATGCATATATCACAGTGGGTGCATGAAGCAAATAACACCCTGTGTACTGAACAAACTGAAGGTAAGGCGAATTGCTTGATAACATCCACAAAACTACTCACTCACATCACACACACTCTATTTAAACTGTTACTCAGCAGACTCTTCTGTCCTATCACAGGGATGACTTGACATGTGATTTTTGTGTCTCTGGACAGATCACACCCTGCTCATACTTGGTTTGCGAGCAGCTGTGGTGATTCTTGTATTCAGTGGGATCGCCGTCTATTTTGTTTGGAAGAAGAAGAACTATAAGAAAGCTGAAGGCTCTGCCGTCCCTGAAGAGATGGACTATGAGAACTCTGTTGTGATGGTTGAAATGAGAAGTTCTGCATCTGAACTTTAACTTTCTGAACCAACATCTCAGTGTCGCCTCTCAGCTGTTGTGATTGACACGAGTCTTCATGGATGTAAAAATAGATTAGAGTCAATATCATAATCTCTTCTTGTTCCTCCCAAATTCACTTCTCAGCAGCTCACAAACATCCTCCCATAATAAGTCTCTGAGTGTTTTCTTCATTTGTGTCACTGTGGAAACTCTGATTGAACAAAGGTTATGTGTTGTGACTCAGGTTCTATGATCACAAGTGGAGCTGTCTGACTTTTATGTTTCATATATGTTTGATATTTTTCTTAGAAGAGAAAAGTTGATGTTTATGAAGATAAAATGTTTTTACTTTTTAGTCCGTCTATTCTATAAATATTGATTTGGCATCTTAAAGACAAAACTGCCATTTTATGAGCACATTCACACATGTGATTTAAATGTTTAAGTCAGAAATATTCAATTATGTGAATGATGATTTGTATATTTCTCATCTGTTCATGATTACAAATATATGTTAATTCTGTCATTGAGCAATAATGTAATCAATGTCAAATTTAATCTTTAGCTTTAATGCAGTTGCTTTATTTCATTCTGTATTCAAAACCTGTCAGTCAGTCAGTCATGTGACATCAGTCAGTTTACGTAAGCTTCCTGTATGTTGACATTTTGACCATGAACTGTTCCTT
This sequence comes from Diplodus sargus, assembly GCA_903131615.1. Lineage (NCBI taxonomy): Eukaryota > Metazoa > Chordata > Actinopteri > Spariformes > Sparidae > Diplodus > Diplodus sargus. Next base: position 22,568 of record CAEMYA010001242.1, read on the forward strand.
TAATGACGCTGACACCAGACTCATCATCAGTATCAGGTGTGAGGTTTCCCTTTACTGGTTCACAGAGGTTTCTGTTGTTGCTTTAGTTGACTGAACAAGTGCAGCATCTACACACAGTACATGGTGGTATGTGCCTTTAATATTGTTTTGTGAGCAGCCAATAAACACAGAGAGGAAGAACAAACACACTGATTTCGCGCTCATAACGCCGAACTGCTGCACATGTGTAGAGCTACACAGAATAGACAGGAGCCAGACATTTTGTCACTGGTGTGGATGTTTTTTACAAGAAGAACATAAGAAAATTCTTATCACAGCTCTGGAATATCAAATAAACCATTTTTGCTAATTACATCATAGCAGTTTTTAAACTGTGTGTATGAAACAGCAGGAAAAGTACTAATCAATAAAAAAAAAAATCAAGGAGCTTTTACTGCTCAAGTGGCTTTACGAAAACAATCCGCTCTCTAGATATTGAGTGTAAATGATGCTTGTTTGTATAGAATACTGAACAGAAATGATCTATCGAGCTGTTAATGTCTAAGGAATCCTAATAAAACGCTCTGTCTCTAGACATTTATTGTTTGTTGCTGCAAGTGTAATGTCAGAACAATTTCTATATTTACAGGCATCAAGCTTCATTGAGCAGTGGTCAATGGAGGGCGACAGACTCTAATGAGAGGACAGAGAGGAAGGTGACGTGAGGAATTATACACATGAGCTTCAAACCCAGAACATTACAGAGAAATAGCTCCAGACCACTGTGAGCCAACGGCACAGTGTGGTTATGTTTATATTAGATTAGATAAAGTTGATGCATTGAAACACGAAAATAATACAGTTATTTCACAGTCCAGAGTTTTTCATCCAACACATGCCTAAAATTTTAAAAGTTATTAAAACTTTGTAACCTCAAAGTGAAAAGTTAAAGCAAAATGACAGAAGCATGTTACATCAAGTAAATTCAACCTGCACTCTTCTTTCAGTGAGTTCCTTGTTGTGCAGAGCTCAAAGGACACAACAAGATGTCTGCAACCGAAGAACACTTTCATATGAGGAGAAATCAACTTGACATGTTTCTGAGACTTTTAGATTTCATAACTTTGTACTGACCACATTAACTCAGCTTCCTCTTTCACCGCCAGACTGTACTATTTTAAAAACACTCTGCTTGTTCAGGAGTTTCACAGGCTCTTTTCTGAAGTCGATCACTATGAGAAGACATTTCAGGCTGTTCAGTTTAAGATCTGCATGTTTTCTGTTAAATAAAGTAGAGAGGTTTGTCTGGAAGCTGCTGACTGGATCCACAGAGGCTGAACACTGAGGAGACATGGAGGCTGTGATTGGACTGTTGCTGATGCTGCTCGGAGTCTCTCATGGTGAGATGTTGAACTTTTCAATTTGACGTTCCTGATGAAAGCTGCTTTATTTCATTCATACTCAAATGCCGTATGTTGAAAGGATTGACTGAGTTATAAAGCTAATGCTGAATCTGAATCTCAGTCACAGAGACATCATGTCGTTACACCAGAACTACAATTTCTTCAACATATAAAGGTTCTTTTTAGATGTTTTATTGTCATATATCTTTTCTTACTGCACACATTTTTAAAAAACTTTTTGATTTGACACATTTTATGCATGTGTGAGATGGAATATGCTCTAAAAGTACAGTTTGACATCACCTTCTTCAGATGTGTTGCAGCTCAAACACTGACCCACGAGTTACACATCAATGAAATGAATAGAATTTAATATGTTTTTATCAGCTTTGATCTTTGATTGACTGCCAAAGATCTGTGATAGTGAAACAACATGAAGGATTTCTCCATTGTGATGTTGAGTACTCTATATGTATGACTGGAAATTCAACATGTTATTTTCTACTTCTTCTCTTTTTATTACATTTTTTTTCTCACTGAAATTGAAATACAAATGAGAAGCAGATGAGAAATAAAAGGGTTGAAAAACATTCGTACACAGTTTATAATGACTAAAAGACGCTTAAAAACAAAGTTTTACTGAAAGATTAGTTCTTTAGTGAATTAACTTAAAATGCTCATATATATTTAATACATACATATCTATAGTTTGTTCTTAGGAGATAAAACAAAAAGACTATATATGTTTGATACACAATACATTTAAATATGAATATTAACGTTTATTAATACATGAAGGTTATAGATTAAAACATTAAAAAATGTACAAGTATTTTATCTGATATACATCATCATGTATAATATATATTTGTATCTATTAAAGGTTATTATGATTACTGATGTATTATCATGTGAGGAGCATTTTTCATGTTGTTAAAGTTTGAGTTAATTAATTGTCATTACAGTCTGTTGGTTAGTTTCATCAATGTCAATACATTATATATTGTATTTAGTGTTTATGTAACATATTCATCTGAAAAAAGTGTCAACTTATTATATCTGTAAAATGAATGTTGTACCTTAAAGCTGTACTTTATCAGAGTACTTTAGTAAATGTACTTAGTTACATTCCACCACTGGTCACAGGCCTGTGACAGAGAGCTGCAGCAGCCTCACTGTTTCTGTAGTTCTGACTGTGTCTCATTGTTAATTATTTTTTGGAGGTTAAAGGATCAAAATTGTTAACTTCGTTTCAACTTCTGCTTAAAAATGTCCAGGTGTGGAAACCTACTGTGATGGCAGAATAAATGGAGCTCAGTGTTATGGAGCTTTGGGAGGAACTGTGGTCCTCCGGCTGATGGACAGCACCTCAGGAATACACAGATACGAATGGGTCAAAAATAAAACACAGATACTTCATGGTAGGAAGAATAGGATCATAACTAATCTGTTAGAAAACAGATCCTCATTCACTCCCAGTGATGGAACATTTAGGATCAATAACCTGAGCAGGACTGATGGTGGTGAATATACTCTGAAAAGCTTTGATTCAAGAGGACGAATGTTAGATCCTCAGATTCTACAGCTGAACATTCAAGGTAAATAACTTTTTTTGCTTATTGAGGAAATAAGTGACATTGATCAACATAAACTCTTTGACTGAACAACATATCTTTCATATTCTTTATATATTTGTATCTGTGTCTCTTCTCTATCATAAACTGTAGAGAATAACCAAGATTGTGTTGATATCTAAAGTGATGTGAGTGTGTTTCCTACAGCTCCTGTGTCCTCTGTCCTGCTGGTCTCTGAGTGTCTGTCCCAGGGAGAGATGAGGGTGTCCTGCTCCTCTGAGGGAGGGGACAGTCCTCAGTACAGCTGGACTCTGGATGGACACACACTGACAGACGCTCAGCTCCTCTCTGGAAATAGAGACAGTAACACCATCACTCTGAGACAAGACGTCTCAGGACAACTGGTCTGCTCAGTCAGCAAC
>CAEMYA010001243.1:0-37072 GCA_903131615.1 Diplodus sargus
GTACACAATGTAAGGTCTCTTGAGAGACCAACAAAAATTGCCACAGCTGACTATATTTCAAGTCCGCCAGGCGGCGTATTGGGTTAAGTTTTCAACCAGCAATAATCACATCTCAGTAGAACTTCATAGACTATGAAATTGCCTCTGCTCAAGGATACCGTTGGACACAATGTGTTTTAAGTGGACCTTGTCCAACACTCACATCAAGTGTGGTAACTTCTCAACCTTACTATATGTACACCACTATTTTCCCGCCTGGATGTAGGCCGCTGATGGCATCATACCCAGGATCCTGAAGACCTGTGCCAACCAGCTATCTCCTGTTCTGGGACATCTGTACAACCTGAGTCTGAGTCAGGAGAAAGTCCCAATGCTGTCGCAATGTGAAATAATTTGGTCATTGTGCTGATTTTTTCACCTCTAGTTCCATGAAAATTTAAGAACTCTATGAAAATGAATCATAATTTTACATACAGAATGCAGGTTACCAGTATGACCCCTCTGACTTGCTGCTCCAGTGAAAGGAACATAAATACCACCTAATTAGATGCAACCTTAATATTTACCTCCGCTTTCTCTTCATCTTTTCTTGTCTTTTCGAAAATATTTCCTCTTCTTCTGTCTATTCTATCACCATCAGTGCATAGTTATGACAGCTGAAGTAATTCATTTGTTTGTAATTCTTTCTAACCACAATTTCTTTACCCCTGAACCCTCTCACCCACACGCACCTCTATATATATATATATATATATATATATATATATATATATATATATATATATATAGGGAGGCGTTATAGAGTTTAACGACCACAGGCAGGAATGATTTCCTGTGGCGCTCAGTGGTGCATCTGGGTGAGAGGAGTCTTCCACTGAATGTCCCCCACTGCTGGGCCAGTGTGTCTTAAAGAGGGTGTGTTACATTATCCAAGATGGACTTAAGCTTGGAAAGCATCCTCCTCTCTGCCACAGTTGTTAGAGTGTCCAGCTCCTCCCCCACGACATCACCAGCCCTTCTGATCAGTTTGTGTAGTCTGTTGTTATCTGCGACCTTCAGCCCACTGCCCCAGCATGTGACAGCGAATAAGATTGCACTGGCCACAACCGACTCGTAGCACATCCTTAGCATCGTCCGGCATTTGTTAAAGGACCTCAGTCTCCTGAGGAAAAAGAGTCGACTTTGGCCTTTTTCATAGACCGCCTCAGTGTTTCTAGACCAGTCCAGCTTATTATTAAAGTACACCCCCAGGTACTTGTACTCCTCCACAGTGTCCACAGGGACCCCATGGATGGAAATAGGGGTCACTGGTGTTTTCGCCCTCCTCAGATCCACTATGACCTCCTTTGTCACTTGGAGTGAACGGAATCATCTGCAGCTCAACGTGACAAAGACAAAGTTGTCCACAACAGCCCTGTATTCATTCTCATCACCCTTCTCGATGCAGCCAACTATTGCTGAATCATCAGAAAACTTCTGAAGGTGGCAGGACTCAGTGCAATAGTTGAAGTCAGAGGTGAATAGAGTGAAGAGGAAGGGAGAGAGGACAGTCCCCTGTGGGGCCCCAGTGTTGCTGACCACTCTGTCAGACACACAGTTCTGTAGGCGTACATACTGTGGTCTGCCCATCAGGTAATCTACAATCCTGGACACGATGGGGGCATCAACCTGCATGGCAGCCATCTTCTCACTCAGTAGAGCTGCACGGATGGTGTTGAAAGCACTGGAGAAGTCAAAGAACATGACGCTCACAGTGCTCGCCGACTTGTCCAGATGAGTGTAGACTCTGTTCAGCAAGTAAATGAACTACTCCCAGGCGGGGCTGGTAGGCGAACTGTGGTGGATCAGTGAAGGGCCTGACCATAGGCCTTAGCTGCTCAAGGACGAGCCTCTTCAGGGTCTTCATGATGTGAGATGTCAGGGCCACAAGCTAAAGCTATATTAGAGTTCCAAAAAAGTTAGCATATTCACCAGCAAATTCATAGAAAACATTGAAATAAAGGGGCTGCATTGTTAACGTATAGCAGGGTAGAGTTACTTCTAGTATTATCATGCAAGAAAAATATCTTTTAATCAATCTTGATTTAAAATTGTTTTCTGTTCTAGCATAACAGCCCAATTTCAAGAGTAAAATATTGGCACCTAACTTTTCTGCAGTCCACTGACACATTCACATTTGTAGCTATTTTAATCCAAAACGTTGATGTTTTCTTCACCCTAACAAAGTGTTTTTTGTGCCTCAGCCTAACCAGATCATAAGCACAGAACATTTGGATAAAGGTTATTTTGTAAGTATGTGTTCTGATGTTTTTTGATTAAAGCTAATACTGTTCAGAAGAGGAGGTACTTTACTCTTTTATACCACCACATCTAAAGTACTTTGTTGAATGAGGAATGATAAATGGCAGCATTTCCTTAAGATGCAATGTTTTTTATTAACCAACCTGACAGATTTGAAAGTTGCAGTCCTGTGCACTTTAATTGAAGGTAAGAAATCATACAGAGGCCCAATTTAGATGACAGACGATTGATGAGCTTACCCACAATTTGTGACTACACAGTACACAAGGCTATAGTGCCATAAATCTACAGGACTGTCAGAAAGGCAGCATCATTCACCCACCACCTAAATGTTACAGGAAAATGTGAGTAAGTGGCGTTGTCAAGTGTGGACCTCCCATCACAGATGTTTGGAGGCATTAGAACCACAACACCTGCAGTAGACAGAAAACAGAGCTCCAGAAGTAATCATTATTATTTTAGGCATACAATTAGGGTTGTCAACATTGGTCTCTGTTCTCTAAGATTCTTGATACCAGCACTTTCAAACATGTGTGACAGAGCCTTAACCAAAGGTCAGAAACTGCACCATATCAGCATGCCAGAGTACATTTTTGGCATCTAATACATTTAGGATGGATTGCCCTGAAATTCACATAATCATTACCCCAGGAGCTGAATCACAAGGACGATATATCTCAACATCTAAGATTTTCTTTTCCGACAGACATTCAGTAAATGCAGAGGATGCATCCTAATAACTTTTGTGATAATTCTTCTTTTCTCTAGTGCCAGTAAGGAGTGTACATTTGTGGTTTAGCCTGGAAAACCAAGTCAAGTCAAAGCATTTATTGCTGTATTCACAATCATAAACGACCAATACAATATAATAAAATACATCTGAGATGCACAATTCACAATTATGCAGTATCAATACACTTAGTACAATACAAATATACAGTAGAATACAACATAATTATTAATAATAATTAACAAGCAAACAGGTCACTTTGGGATATTTCCAGTTGTTTTCAGTGTGAATGGCAACACCGATAGGCTTTCCCAACACAGTGCCAGGCAAAATCCTAACTTGAGCTCAATGTTTTCAACTTGCATGAATTTCATGTGGTTACATCATTAGTACCGCTCAACCTCCCGCACTAGCTCAGGCTCTTTCCCCCCCAGCGAGGTGACATTCCATGTCCCCATGGCTACAGTCACCATCAGGGGATTGGGTTGCCAGGGCCCCCGCCCATGACCGCCACCCAAATCTCATGGCACTGGCCCCCTCTGAACCCTCCTGCAGGTGGTGAACCTACTGGAGGGCGGGCCTATGTCACTCTTTCGGGCTGTGCCCGGCCGGGTCCCGCGGGCTAAGACCCGGTCAACAGGCGCTCGCCTGCGAGCCCCAATCCCAGGCCTGACTCCAGGGTGGTGCCCCAGTAACGCCATTCCGGGTGACGGGAACGACCTTGTTTTTATACTTCATCAGGGGGGCACTAGAACCGCTCTAAGTCTGACCCGTCACCTACAGAGCATGTGAGCGGAGCTGAGCGGCGAGAATTTCCAGTTGTACCAGACAGCTCCGCTCAAAGACCGCTCTCCGCTCACCTAGAATTTCATTCCGCTCCGGTGAAATCGCTCCACGCTCGCTCAAATTTAAAAGAGGGAGCAATTCCTGATGTTTTCCACTGAATTACGCCTGGGACACACTGCCCGATGTGGCCTAAACTGACGTGCAGTGGCTTTGTTGCTGGAGAGAGCCTGTCGATTGAAACCCTTTTCAGTTAATAAAAAAACAGTAAAAACAGTAGATTATTTTGGGCTGTCACCTCGTCCTCTTTCTGTGTTCTGTCTGTTTGAACCAGTGGATAGCCTTGTACTGCCATCTATTGGCCAGTCTTGGCGAGGGTTGCAGGTTGTAAAAGGGATGAGACTAGAGCCCTGTAAGCTCACCTGTGCGTCTCCTCACCTGTGCGCATCTCCATCACTGTCTCCTTTGTTTCCGCTGGGTTGGCGCGGCGTCTGTGCTGCCGAGTTGTTCTTTTGTTGGGAAAACTTGTGGATCTCTAAGTAAGTTTGCCTTTGAACTATTTATTGTAATCACGTGCCATCTTTATGTTGATTAGGTTGCTGCGATCTGTCCTAAATTTGTTTTATTGTTATTAGGAGGAATATGGTTATCCAGAAGGCACCTTCAACATAATATATGATTAGCTCCCTTGGTTTAGTGGAACGAGGTATGTGTAACTCGAATTTGGGCTTTTATTTTATCCTCGAGTTTAATAATGATTGTAAGCGTTTTTTATTTTTCTAGTGAAAGTGGGTTTAGAAATTGTGAGTGAAATGTTCATGTATTTTGTCTAATCTCTTTATTTTTCACGGTGCTACAGCAACAATAAAATGTAAGCACCCGTTATGAATCTCTCCGCCTCATTTGTTGACGCCAAGGGTCCACTACACAGTTAAACTTCTATTTCAAAAATCATGTAACAGATACAAATCATTTCACCGTGTGACCAACAACTCACATGTGTATTCTCTTAGTTACCAGTGTAATTTAGTAGGCTATTATATTAAATGATCGCACTGCTTTTTTTTTTTTTTTCTTTGAATATAAGTGTCACATATGCGGGGTGAATTAGGCTAAACAGCATATTTTAAAAAGAAAACATTGACTTTAGGCCTACTGTAGGCTAGTTTTTATGAAACATACCGAACAACATACTAGTGTACTTGTCATTGCTAAAATTTCACCTTATATCTCATTATATAATCAAATATAGAATCATTAATAGGCATGAAAAAAACTAAAAAATTTGACATGTCAGACATGCGTTGATTTTGAGGAAATAGCTGTAGCCTATCCTGTAAAGAACTCACAGCAACCGCAAAATCAGTCAGAAAATAGAACATTTATTTCAAACCAACACAAGAGCGAACATCCAAATTTTGATTTTGAAGTGTGGTGATGAGAAAAAACTAAAAAGCGAAACATTCATGTGTTGAACATAAATTACCGATGCAACTTCTAACTTCAAGGAGCTCTGACTCAGAATAGAACGTATTTATATCAAACCAAGAGCGAACACCCAAGTTTTGAACATAGGCCTAAATTAAGTGTGGTGATGTGAAAAAAAAAAGCTAAACATTCATGTGTTGAACATAAATTAGGCCGACCTATGCAACTTCTCACTACAGCTCTTTTGAGTTCACCTTCTGTAAAACAAGCCTGGACAATATTTGAGGCTTCAGACTAGTGTGGTGATTTCTGGACACCAGGCCGGCAGCAGAAAACACCCTCTCGACACTCACGGAGCTTCTAGGGATGCTGAAGACAGTGCGAGCTACTTTGGCCAGACGGGGATATGACTTGGAGTTTTCCATCCAAAACTGAATGACATCTGTGTCCGGATTCTGCCTCGGGGATGAAAGGTACTTTTCAACCTCACCTTTGGTGTCTCCAGGTGTGCACAACTGCTCGCTGAAGTATGAACCAAAAAGTCGAGCCCTTTTTGGTTCAGACTCTGAGTTGGATGGGGTGTCTGGGTTCGGTGTCCCATGGGAAGGGTTTAGTCGCTCAGTTTCCTCCACAAGGAGCCCGCGGATCTCCGCAAGCCTGTTGCACACAGACTCATCACAGATTATCCATTCAGTTTTGAACTGTGGATCCAATACAGACGCTAAAAGTATATGCTTGTTGGTATAATATCTGTCATAACGAGATGAGATGTTGTTGGCCAGTGCTTCACCAAAGGCAGCAATCGTCATGGGCATTGCAGCATCATTAGTGAGCAGGGATTTGATTTCACCGACAGCAGGGAGAATCATTCCCAGGTTGCCCAACTCCATTTGTAAATTGCTCGTGAGGTCTGCCAGTGGTCTAAGCACACGGACAAGGTGCGTCAGCTGCCTTACATCGTTGAGGGTGATTTGAGCGGCAGAGGTCTTCATTTTTGTTTGCCAAAATGGGTCTTTTTCCAACAGTCGAAGGACCGAATCTATCATTTGTAACTGGCTGCTCCATCTAGTGATGCAGGCAGTTGTGGGGCGGACACCTAAACGGTCTGTCTGTTCGGTGTTCAAGGTGCTTTTCCTCACACTTTTCACCAGATTTCCAACTTTCACGAGCAGCCTATTGATGCTGTCATGCTCGTTAATGGCGTCTTTGATGGCCGGCTGAAGCATGTGAATGGGACACCTCAAATGTAAGCTAGATACAGTAAGGTACTTACTGATCATGTTTTCGACATTGGTCGCTACCTCTTCCAGTTCCGTCCTCCTCATCATGTTCAGCACTGCTGCTGCTGGCACCCACGGTCCGCTCATCATCATCAATGAGCTCATCCTCCTCTCTTTAGTCACAGGGAAGAGATTAAATGCCTTGACCATGTTGTTGGCACTGTCAGTGACTACCCTTATCACACGTCCTTCCACATTCCAGTATTTCAGAACACTTTCGTACATGTGGTAAATGCGATCTGTGGTATGGTGCCCCTTTATGTGGTCGCAGCTCAACAAAACCGTGTGACCCCAGAATGTCCCATCAGTGAAGCTGGCCACGATGCCAAGAAAGCTGTGCCCTCTTCTACTGGTCCAAATGTCTGCTGACAAAACAAACCCATTGCCTTTTTTCAATAGGTCTCGCAGCCCATCCTCCATCTCCTCCAGAACATGAGGCATGAGTGAATCCCGTTCAGTGTTGTAGCATGGGGGTGTGTAGCCTGGCTGGGCCTCAGTGGCAAAGTGTCGCATCCCTCCTCTTTCTCCTGCTGTCAGCGATTTATAGTCCAAGTAGATCATTTTAAAGAACGCTTCATCCAGTTGTTTATTTCTCACCGCTGTAATGGTTGGGGCTCTGATTGTAGCGAAGAAATTTTTAAATCCCTCACTTTGTTTCTCAGTCTGTTCTCTTTCTTTTTATAGGCCTAAATAAAAAAAATAATGGGCAGGGTTAAGTAGGCTACATTAAAATATTTGTATCATGACAAAACGTATTTAATTCATTAGCAAATATTTGCTGTTTCAAACATATTCAAAATGCTCACGTTTTGCTCTGGCCTCCCGATGTTCGCGCAGCACCTCGTCATGTTTCCGCATGATGTGTCTTTTTAGATTAAAATATGAATCCTTATTGTGACCGTTTTTTGTTCAACACCATTCTCTTGTTTTTTGACAGGAATTTTACACCTGTATGTCCTGTCTGCCTGCTTTTCGAATTGTTTCACAAACTCCATCTCTCAACGAATGACCTCTCTAACCCTTGAAGGGAAGTCTGTGTGGACTTGTGCATGCCCTCGACTTGTGGATAGCGGTATCGGAGCAGAACTGGAGCGAAATGGAACCATCGCTCTGGCCTTTGGATTAAAACCCGCTCTACGCTCCGACTATATTACGCACGCTCCGCTCATATGCCCTGTTCACCTAGGACCTGTTTGCCTTGGGAGACCCTACCAGGGGCATTAAGCCCCAGACAACATAGCTCCAAGTAAGTCTGAGGCCATGGTTCTCGACCGGAAAAAGGTGGTTTGCTCCCTCTGGGTCGGGGGAGAGTTCTTGCCTCAAGTGGAGGAGTTCAAGTATCTTGGGGTCTTGTCCACGAGTGAGGGAAGGATGAAGCGTGAGATTGACCGGTGGATCGGTGCAGCAGCCGCAGTAATGCGGTTGTTGTATCGGTCTGTCGTGGTGAAGAGAGAGCTGAGCAGAAAGGAGAAGCTCTCGATTAACCGGTCAATCTACGTTCCTACCCTCACCTATGGTCATGAACTTTGGGTCATGACTGATAGAATAAGATCCCGGACACAAGCGGCCGAAATGAGTTTCCTCCGCAGGGTGGCGGGGCGCTCCCTTAGAGATAGGGTGAGGAGCTCTGTCACCCGGGAGGAGCTCGGAGTAGAGCCGCTGCTCCTCCACATCGAGAGGAGCCAGCTGAGGTGGCTCGGGCATCTATATCGGATGCCCCCTGGACGCCTCCCTTGTGAGGTGTTCCTGCCGCTAGTGTTGCTGCATTCCCTTAATCATGTTACATGAACATCAAATCAGGTGTCATTTCGAAAGGCAGTTGCAAAGTGTTGGTTAATTTGAAGGTGGACAGTAAATTTAACCTTTTATACTACTAATTGAATACTACATCATGGTTTTTGTTTTTTTGTTTGTTTCTGGTACCACTCTAATGTAATGTAATGTTCAAAGGCCTTAAGTCTATATGCTGTATGTATTTAGGAGGGAGGGAATACAAAGTCGAAACTCTCTTTCTAGACTGAAAACACTTCTGTGGGGTTATTTCTTTTCGCTACAAATGAAAGACTTACAGCTTATTGAGGTCCATCTTTAGTCTGACATTACCTGACATTAGTGAAATAAATACTGACATGTTTCCCTACTGAGATGTGATTCTGGTGCTTGTGTGTTTATAGGACCACATTGGTCCAATATTTATGTCATCCATTAAAATATACTAGTGCATTGCCCGTAGGAAGCATGTAGCCTCTTCCTATAGAAAAGTGGGAGGTTAAGTAGTTTTTTCATGGATGGCCAAATGAGGCTGTGTTTGAAGGTGGAACATCAGGGATATAATTGGCTGTTTTTGACTACTTTTGATTATACCATTATATTTCACCTTTTCAACTATTTACCTTGCCTTGTTTGGTGTCATTATTTTCAGCACAACCTCACATGTTTGACTGTACATTTATTTTTTCATTTTGACATATTATATTAACACTATGGACCTAAAATCACAAAATAACATAAAATCAGAGTAGGAAAAAGTTAGATTTTTTACTTTGAAAACCACAAACAGTTTTATGAACCAATTGCATTAGTTATAATGCAAATATAAATTGTTGTTTGCTGAATTTGTGCATAAGTTTTTGAAATTTACAAAGTTATATGTAACTATTTACATTAAAATGCAGGCAATGCCTCAGGCTCCTCAGCTCATTCCTGCCTGCTCCGCAATTCAGACTACACTACACACTAAACACACTACACCAAACACTTCATTTCACACTAACTATACACTCCAAACACGCTATATGTCACAGATATCTCAACTCTCAAAACTCGCTGTCTCTGTCGCTGTCTGTATCACCGCCGACGTCCCTCCCACAATTTCCCGTTCCTCATCAACCAAGCTTGCTGCTTGAACACTTTCGTGACAAAAGCCCGTTTTTACCGTTTCTTCTGCATCAGACACAAAGCAAACGTGACGGCAATGTTTGCGAAAAAGGGTGGCGGACATTATTTACCCTAAGTCCGGTTTTGGACGTGGCAGTGGGTCCGGTCCATCGCCTCGGGAGGTGGGCTAAACGAGAGTCTGTTCAGTTTATATGCACAGAACAGAACGGGACCGAACCGCCGTTTAACTCCCGGTCCAGCTCGCGCCGCCGCAGGTATAAATCCGCTCTCCTCAGACCCGAACAGACTCGGTCCGGTCTCGTTTAGTCTCATTAATCCACAACAGTCAGTTTAGATGCACAGAACAGAACGGGACGGGACCGAACCGCCAGCAAAATCCCGGTCCAGCTCGCGCGACTGCAGGTATAAATCTGCTTGTTTCTAATGGTATGTCATGGCTTGAGCTCTGCAGTGATTGGCTCTGGTGCGCACGTGAATGTGGTGGCTCTGGTCGACTATGCTTGAGGAATGTGGACAGCATTTATGAAATAATTCATTAACGGTATCATTGTAGTCCAAACAAATTACACACTATTGAACCAAGCAGCAGCTATGTTGAAACTCTCAGGTCAGTCTGATCCTGATCCGCAGAGATATTTGAGGCACACACACATACACACACATACACACACACACACACACACACACACACAGACAGACAGAGATTCCTTGCTTTTATAGAGAGATGACAGCAATTATCAAACAAATTGAATACTTTGAAGTAACATTGGAGAAAGAAGGAAATGCTTCTGACTAAAAATGAGAACAATGTGAGGTAAAATGAGTTGATGGAGGAATATAATGAGTGACTGGGAGAGGTGTCCTTGCTGACTGAACTTCCACTATAGCTTCATGACCTCCTTTCCAGTAAATGTATAGGGTAGCTGTGCCTTACTCTCTCAATGTCAACTTCAATTCACTGTGATTTATTGGTATGAATAAATCAATAAGCTGCATGCATTTTCAATAATAAAATGGGAATTTGTATAGACCAGAATGAATAGGAATGTTACGGCTGTCGCTGAGCACTGCCTGCGTTTTGTGTGTGTGTGTGTGTGTGTGTGTGTGTGTCTGCCTGCCTATTGGTGTTATTTCAGGATGCCAGTGCTCCTCCCCCTTCTTGGCCTGAGGGATTCTGAGTGGAGCAGCACCTGGAACGACGCACCGATCCGGACGGAGCAATTCGCGGAAGTCGCTACAAATCTCTGGCCAGCATGGCAGTCGGGGCAGCTGTGATTTCACTTGAGCAGCGCGCCACTGTGTCTCTCGAAAGCACACAAAATTGTGAATTGTTGTGCATGAGGCACTTGTTAATTGTCTGCGGACTGGGCCAGGCATAGCTTGGAATAGAACTGATCGCACACACGTGTAGTTTCTTATTGTTAGATCCATTAGGTGAAGGGGTGCTCTCTTGACTGTCTTTGGTTTGGAGTAATAAGGAAGTAGACAGAGAGGTTTTATTTTCATTTTGTGTAAAAACAGTAGCTCCTTTTCCCCTATCGAGCTGGGTCGTAACAAGGAAGTTCACATTTCATTCATTCACTCACATTTCACAGTTCGCTCAGGGCCATTCACACTGATCCACTATGGGGATCTTGCAGCAATTCTCCACATCTTCCTCTGTGTTGAGGTTTCAGATGTGGTGAGGGCTGAAATTTCGCTGCACCTCTGATGTGCCTTCGGAGGTAGTATCAGAGGTGGAGCATTGGCGAACCCAACCAGTGTGAATGGATAGGCCAGGGGTGTGGAGCGGAGGCTTGTCGATCTGATGGTGTTCACAATGTGATAACTAAACAGATCCTCCACTCAACAAAATAAAGAGAAATGTGCCACAAAGCAATGTTGCATGACCAAATAACAGTAGCATAGTAACTGGTAGTGTATTTGGCAACTTATATGAGGAAAAAAAACGCAGTTATACGTGAAGTGTCTGTCCTACTGAGTCTTCATCACATTTCTGCCCAAAAAACAGCTTCTGTCACCAGCAAAAAACGTTTACTCACCATGTGTTTGTCTCCGTTCATTAACTTAACTTTGTCTTTTTCCAGGATGTTTGGTGGGTCAGCATCCCAATCACAACACATTATAACTGCATCCAGGAAAAACAACACACAGACGTCAGAATCTAACGTGTACCATCATGCCTCTTTAGGATCTGCAGCGCCAACTTGCTGTGTGAATTTCACACTGGTGCATCTTTACGCTGGAGCTGCTTGTTTCTGTGTAAAGTAACAATGGCGATGAATTAGCGAACTGCCACTGCGGCGATAATGCGGTGACTCTGGCAAAAGGGCTATTACTTCTGGCACTACAGTGTTCTTATAGCTGTTTTCATGAATAGGTCCATTCATGTAGTATCTTCTCATCCAAAAATGGGGTCCATGAAGGGAAAATGAAGGGTCCATAAACTGCATTTGGCAACAGCATAACCTTCAAATCCATCAAGAGAGTGACTGTGAGGTCAGGACCAAACATATGCCTGTGTCTGTTTGATGTCCAGATTTAATAAGCCAATCATCAAAGGTCAAAGGTTCCACTTCGAACCAGCTATGAGAGGTTCTACCCTTCTATGGTGTAATGTTCCACCCAGAACGTTCCCAGGGGGTTCTATCCAAAACCTTTCGACCTTCTAATGATGCTATCAAGAAGCCACCCAAGGGGTTCAACTGAGAATCCTTTCATATTCCAAGGTTTACATCTAGCACCCCAACTAGAACCCACCCAAGGGATTCTACAGAGAACCCTTTCATATGTCAAGGGTTTCATCTAGAACCCACCCAGAGAGTTCCATCCGGAACAAGTGGGGGCTCGTCCAATTTTGAACTTGGGAGTGTCAATGTTGGCACTTGTGTAGCAGTGAAATCGGGAGGCTCACAGTGGTTTATCTTTTTGGAGTGTAGTGTTAACCAGGGGGATAAATGGTGTGGTGCTCTCTTTGTTGACCTGCGTTCAGAGAGTGGTGGCTTTAAGTTGCAATTGTGTGGCTGTAAGGAGGTCGTGGCTGGAGCAGTTGTGTCCCTCAGCTAGGCTGTAGTGGCAGTTCTCTCACAAGGAGGGGTTGCTCTTTTTTTTTTTGTTGCAGGGCTGTTTGTTGTTTTTGGTGTGCTGTCCGTGCGGTTAGCAGCAGTCGTCTCGGGAGCACCCCAAAGTATTGGGTGGAACAAGTGTCTTCCCCAATACAGATGGTTTTAAGGCGCATAAATACCCGTCACCAGTACGCACATGAAGACTAGGGTGCAGTTAGTTAGTTTGGGTTAGGCAGCTAGGAGGGGGCGCTCCTTTGTTACTCAAGCCAGAGCCAGAGAGAGGAACGATGGAGGGAGAGCTTTAGGCCTCCAGTAGCTCATGAGGTTTCTCATGCTGCTGTCAGACATGTCCCAGGGACAGAGGGGAAGTTTGATTCAGGCAAGACTTGTCATGCCTAACCCAAGGGACTCTGTGTTCTGCTGGTCTCTCTATGCTCCTCCCTTCCCAGGTTTCCCCTGCCTGTCTCCCTCCCACCTCGTTGGGGAGACTCACCCCACCTGTGGCCTCATCTCTCCCTCCTGGATGGCCGGTGCCTCCAGGCCCCCCAATGTGGTGTTGTATGGTTTGGTTGGGTTCTGTTGGCTCTTTTGTTTTCTTACAATTGCACACACACACACACACCTTGCACATCCAACACCTTTCACCACACCACTGATCGCTGACGTACACTTAAATTCTGCTCTTTAAATAAATGTATAGTTATTTCAACTGGTAGCTGTGTGGTTCTCCCTTCTTTGTTGTGCTCTTGAACGAGCTGGGCATAACATTCCAAGGGTTTTATCTATAACCCTCTTGTCTTCTGAGGGTTCTAAAAATAACAATTTTGTATTCTATAGATTAGGCCAAAAATGATTGTCTCCCATATTAGGTATTTTGTGTCATCCATCATTTCAACAATCTGTTACAATAACCAATGTCTAAATTGAGTAAATATTCAAACAATTTTTAATGATTAAAACATTTATTTAAAGATTTTCCAACAATGATGGATGAGGAGGGGAGACTCTCTAAGGATTAGCCAACAGAACAGGAGAGCTGTGTAGGTCCCGGGGTAACAGGCCAAAAGTGAGAATAGGACCCCTGAAATCAGCAACATGGCGGGTAGGATACAAACCACTCACATCAGGCTGTCCTCAGCAGGCGAATTCATTCTACAAACAACAATGTAACACAGTGTCAAAGTAGAGCAGTGGGATTATGGGGACATAATAATGGTAACACTGGAAAAAACTGAATAAATTTGTCCTTCATCTCCTATGAAAAGGGCATCCACTAGCACATTCCATTATTTCTCCAGGCTATATACTTAATTTCTACAAAAGGCCAGTAAAGGATGTGCAATGACCTGACTGTTGTTCTTAGTACTTTAGAAATCGCAAATCCGATTTGCTTCTCAAATCAGATATTTAAAACAGACTGTACAACTGTTGGGGTGGCATGGCTCAGGAGATGCAGCCGAGGGAGACGGAGGTTAATCGCTGCGAGCTGCTGCGGGCTGAAACGGTTGCCACCACGACAAGGGAGCGATTCATCAGCTGCGGCCTGATCCTGCTTATTTCACAGACGCATGGATGTACTGATATCAAATGGTTTCCATCGTGAGCTCCAACTAAAGCATGCCAAAACTAAATAAAAAGAGTGCACTCAAAATTAGACAGTTTGAGACTTAAGAAAAAACTATCATTACCCAGGTCCTTTCTTTTCTTATTTTTCTTTTTTCTATAAAACGGGTTTGAGTGTGTTTTCTCTTGCATGTTAATAACATTTCTAAAATTGATAACCTGTGTTTGTGTCATTGAATTGTGTTCATCATTTAAGTTTTTGATTCTGCACTACATTGTTTACACATCAAGGTGTTTCCACTAGTCTCCAAATAGTTATTATTGAGCGTGAGATCATACGTTATCCTAGGCAGTTATCCACTATTTGAAATGTCTCTTTTACCATAAGATATTGAAGAAGGGCTAAGGCTTCATCTTCCAGCATAAGGCGGGTTTCTTAATACACAAGCTGGTGGTAAAAGGGTTACTTATTTCTACAACTTTAGCAACCATGATCAGTGTATGATAAAAAATTACCACAATGCACTGGTGTCAATGATTTTCAGGAAGTCCAAGCTCACACATTTGAAACGGTGGCCTTGTTTTCTCCTTTACACCTACTGTTTCAGTATCATGGCTTCAGTAACACCACTATACGACCTAAACAATGAGAAAAAATGGTTCATACATTGGCTGAAGGGATTCCAAGCCTGACGTAGATCCCGCAATTGAGGTCCATAATGGATAGAACCGCAGGGGCTGCACGGTCAAAACTGGTGATAAAATAACAATAGAAAAAGGGCAAAGGGTTACTGCATCAGAATAAACCCCCGCAAAGTGTTTGAGGCAGAGTTTGTATGTTGTGTGTATTTGTTATGTACGTGTGTATGCAGAGGGCCAGAGGGGGACTGCTGACGTCAGTGAAGTGTTTCATCTTAAAGGTACATTTTTCATCTGTATCCCATGTGGATTAGTGTGTGTGTGTGTGTGTGTGTGTGTGTGTGTGTGTGTGTGTGTGTGTGTGTGTGTGTGTGTGAGATAGGGAGACAGAGGGACAGATTCAGCTGGTCCTTCAGGTATCCCTGTGTTTGTGCAATTAACCCCTGAAACTTTTCTTTCTTTTCTCCGTCTCTCCTCCCTCTCTCATTGTACATGTTGCACCTACACACACATAAACAACCCTGTAACATGAAAACAATGACTTACCTACAAATGTTGTGCGACATGTCATTGTATGACAAGTGCTCTATAAATGTTGATTTGATTTGATTTGAAATTATTAATTTTGTATCCTGCTTATGAAGTAATCTTTTTTGTAATACTAGACAGTGTATGTTGTTCAACTTAACACCAGAATCAAATTGCTTTGTCAGATACTTTGTCAAAAAAAGTGATTCTGAACTGAACAGAGTGAACCAAAGATGTAACTTTATTTTACAATTTTAATTGTCATTCTCATCCTCCTCAACAGAATTGTTACTCGCACAATTTGTAATTTTGTTCATGATATTCAGGCTGTTATCTATTATGTATTTAATTAATTTGAAAGCTGCATGAAGACATGTGCTGAAAATCAGTACAACAATACAATCACTGAATATATCCCATGTGGTGCTTTACATTATGCTGTAAATTTAATTGCTAGAGAGATTATCTTGTCAACATGACATATTTATTAACTCAACAAAGTTCTTAATGTACCTAATAAAAAGGAATTTGATATATCTTCAATTTGGACATATAGCATGTATATTTGAATACCTAGCCTATTTGAGATACAGCCTTCCCAATGATGTTGTGGAAACTAATAATTAAATAGTGAGTTTACTTTTTAAAAAGTTTACAGGCTTAAGTTTTTTCTGGAGTCTAATTATTTTGACCTCCCTCTTAAAAGTATAAAAAGAGGATTGGGATAGAGAGAGAGAGAGACAAAAAAAAGGTGGAGTGAGAAAAGATAACAAGAAAATGGTGAAAACAAGCACAGCAGGAGAGTAAAAAAATAGGGAAAATGAGTGAAAGGGAAAGAAAGCAGGAAAGACGCATAGAGAGTCAAATTAAAGGGATTAGACAGCTCATTCCCCCTTAATTCTCTAATCACCTCCTCCCACAGTGGATTGGGTTGCCACAGCAATGTTTACATGACCCCATATCCCGCTGAAGCCAAAACAGGCATGGCCCAAATTATGCTAAATCCCCCATTTACCTGGCATAATCCTTCCCAGACAAACACTCTGCAGCCTGCCTCCTAAAAGTATGACGGAGTTGTGGACAGTTTACTGATGGAGAGGAGGACCATGACTACTTGCTGATGAAGTAGTCGGAAAAGGTTTACACTTGGCTAACACAGGTTATCTCTGCCTTGTGTCCTTGCTGCCAAACAGGGCTTTACATGACATGTGTGTAGATTGTGTACTATGTCAAGCTTTCACCAAAGTGACATAATTAAGAAAGGGACTTCTGATAAGGTGTCAGAACCATCTGACATGAGAATCTCTTAACGAAAACAAGACTTTAAATCCAGTAATCCTATTCAGCATATAGACTTTCCAGATCAAGCTCTGATATCAACACGTTTCTGAAATGACTCTTAATTCTCTTGAGAGTCACTCAGAGGATAATTTAAGGAATTGCAAATTAGAGACAAGGATTTACCTGACATCTGCCATATTTTTCAATCTGCAAAAAACCCTTTACATTATACTTCTAAAGCCAAGTATTCACATACGTTTTAGACCAGTTTTTGATCCGACTTTCGAGCTGCACACATCATTTTAGAGTCAGGCCAAATTCCAGCCTTGTACAGCATTGTTTGCCGTGCAGCGTACAGGGAGAGCGAGGGCTGATCATCTGCTCCCCAACGGTTGTCAGACAGTGAGATGAATTTCAAACAGAATTTTGGTTGGCTAACGCTGGCTTTCAAACAGTTGAAGCAGAGCCAAGAGTCGAATCCCCATATCAGTGTCTTTTTCTCCGCAACGATGGACCAAAAATATATAGGAAGTGCAGTTTATGGCTGGTAACAACTGCACAACAAAGAACGTTAACTATTATGTTAACAGTAAAAGTAGCTAGCTTACCTCCTGTTTGCTCTAGAAATTGACAAGCCGTACTGTCCACGGCTTCTGAGCTATCTTTGAATCCATATGCACCGGTGCCTCTTTTTTTCTATGGAGGTTTCGGCACACAAGATTGCACAGATTAACAAGGCAGTGCACTTCTGCCATGTTAGCACTGTTGCTAATACCTGCCTGAGAGCTTTCAAACTAATCTTTATTGACAGTTGTCAATAGCTGGGATGGGCCCCTGCAGACTGGGGCACTGGGACAATTTACTTGTGCAGTATGAGCTTAAGTTTTTCTGCATAAACAATACGTAATATATCAAGTATCAACTACCATGTGAAATGAACAATGGGGGAAAATGATTGGAAGTTAAAATAAAAGGTTTTTTTTCCAGTTTGATAAAAATGGGTGCATGTACAGTGGGGCAAAAAAGTATTTAGTCAGCCACCAACTGTGCAAGTTCTCCCACTTAAAAAAATTTGAGAGGCCTGTAATTTTCATCATAGGTATACCTCAACTATGAGAGACAAAATGAGAAAAAAAAATCCAGAAAATCACATCGTCTGATTTTTAAAGAATTTATTTGCAAATTATGGTGGAAAATAAGTATTTGGTCAATAACAAAAGTTCATCTCAATACTTTGCTATATACCCTTTGTTTTGCAATGACAGAGGTCTCACAAACTGTTGCTGGTATTTTGGCCCATTCCTCCATGCAGATCTCCTCTAGAGCAGTGATGTTTTGGGGCTGTCACTGGGCAACACGGACTTTCAACTCCTTCCAAAGATTTTCTATGGGGTTGAGATCTGGAGACTGGCTAGGCCACTCCAGGACCTTGAAATGCTTCTTACGAAGCCACTCCTTCGTTGCCTGGGCGGTGTGTTTGGGATCATTGTCATGCTGAAAGACTCAGCCACATTTCATCTTCAATGCCCTTGCTGATGGAAGGTGGTTTTAAATCAAAATCTCACGATACATGGCCCCATTCATTGTTTCCTTTACACGGATCAGTTGTCCTGGTCCCATTGCAGAAAAACAGCCCCAAAGCATGATGTTTCCACCCCCATGCTTCACAGTAGGTATGGTGTTCTTTGGATGCACCTCAGCATTCTTTCTCCTCCAAACATGACAAGCTAAGGTCTACAATTTTGCTTCTGGTGTCCTTTGACAGCTCTTTGGTCTTGGCTATAGTGGAGTTTGGCGTGTGACTGTTTGAGGTTGTGGACAGGTGTCTTTTATACTGATAACGAGTTCAAACAGGTGCAATTAATACAGGTAACGAGTGGAGGACAGAGGAGCCTCTTAAAGAAGTTACAGGTCTGTGAGAGCCAGAAATCTTGCTTGTTTGTAGGTGACCAAATACTTATTTTACCGAGGAATTTACCAATTAATTCATTAAAAATCCGACAATGTGATTTCCTGGATTATTTCCCCCCATTCTGTCTCTCATAGTTGAAGTGTACCTATGATAAAAATTACAGGCCTCTCTCATCTTTTTAAGTGGGAGAACTTGCACAATTGGTGGCTGACTAAATACTTTTTTGCCCCACTGTATGTTCAGTGTTGTGTAGAGAGCCATAGTTGTAGATCCAGCCTTGGGGTAACAGTACTGTCTCTTAGATGCACTTAAATTTATTATTTGTGCTTTTGTGTGACACAGAGCAGCAAACAATAGCCCTTTTTAGATAGAAAAGGCGGCACATTTGCTCGAGGTAAGGGCAGCAATGTGTCGGCCTGTCTTTGTAAAACCGAGGCGTAATATTCCTCCTTTTCCAGAAGCCGCCTCTGAGGTAGGCGTAAACATGTGACGTGATGTGAAGCTCAAAGTTGAGCTGCG
Organism: Diplodus sargus; assembly: GCA_903131615.1. NCBI lineage: Eukaryota > Metazoa > Chordata > Actinopteri > Spariformes > Sparidae > Diplodus > Diplodus sargus. Next base: position 18,928 of record CAEMYA010001243.1, read on the forward strand.
AACAGTGACATAGAATTTGTCTTCAAAATAAGAGCTTTACATTGCACCCCATTGGAGTTTAGAACTGGGTTGTTAGCAGGGGGCTTTTAATTTGAAAGTAGCAACTGTTCCTACTAGCTTGCACTACAACAACTAGCTAACACAACCAAACAGCTACAGAGACCAAGAAGACACTGCATCTCCTGGATCTCAGCGGCTGTCCAGTTGCTCATCTTAATGTCCGCAGATGAAATGATGGCCTGACCGCTGTGCTCAGCTGTTTCCTGGTTTTAAAACTCCTCGGTTGTGGGTCGCACAGCAGTGCAGGTCATTGACACCACCGCCCACCTCACCCACGGGCCGGCACATTTCCGCCTCGTTTTTAGAGAGCAGTCGAGGCGGAAATAAGTGTACCCTCCGAGGCAGAAAATCGGCAGACCAAAACAGACCCCTAATTTGCCAGCCTTTGTCTAAAACCACATACCGAGCCACCAAAAGGACGGGCAAATTGGCGGCTTGGTGCTCTGTCTAAAAATGGCCAATGTTTTACATGAATGAAAACTACATCAGATCCCCAAATGCTGAAAAGTTGGTGGAAAATCTAGATTGTAGGCTAAAAGAGACTTACTCCAAGTTTAAGGCAATACATTGAATGGTGAGAGTGGTACGATATCTGAATGAGCCTGGTGCCAGCAAGAGAAACTCTTTTAACTCTGTCGAGTGGCCAGATTCAACAACTTTCAGACACTGCAGGGTTTCTGATGCGTGATTGATATTTGTGTTGTAAGGCCCCTCACTTCTGGGTGCCTCCTGAAAGCAAAGATGGAGACCCAGCACACTTTCCCTATCAAGAGCAACGTATGCAGGTTTTAACTCATTGTGAGGTTACCCTTAATCTGTGATCCTTTACTTTGTTGACAATGTTTAATATACTTAAACTTATAATATTCAATGCTCATTTGGGTTAGATCTGACTTATATCTCTACTTGTGACCCGTGGGTTCATTCACAGGACAAGACAGAATGGACACATTTACATGTGCCATATGAGCCACTTCTCGCTGTCTCAAACTTAAAATCCCAAAAATAAGGCCCTCCACACACCTCCTAAACTCAAACCAACAGCCAACTGCCTTTATCCGACCACTCCACTGCCTCTCGTCTGACTCGTTCGGCACAAAAGTTGCATTGAACACACTGCTTTGACGTGCTGCGAACTCCACAGTAGCATGTACGTTCTGCGCTTGCGCAAGATGCAATAAGCGGGTGGCCCTAGTGTTGTGTATAAAAAAGACACTGGACTAGAGGTTTATGCACGCAACTCTCTTTACTTTCGATCAAAACGAAACTTAACTATTTCAGACAAAAACAGCTGCATACTAAACATGCAGCGAGGCATTACCAAACGAACACAGATTAACTCATCCTGAACGGACATAACAGCTAATCACGTCCTAGTACTCCAAAACATGAAAACAAGAAATGATGGAACGGAGTGCATAGAGGAACAAAGCGCACACAGTATTCCACCCCTCCCACACACCATGCTGATTTGCTAGCACACCATCAATCAGAATGGTCATACAGCTGGCACACAACCAATCAGAGAATCCAATGGCTCAGACGGCCGACAGCCAACCTCCTCAGACTTTGCATGTTGAATCGGAGCAGACAACATCCGTGCGGTTCCAAAAGCTTCCAACGCAGATGAACACACCGAACACATTTCATCCGAGTCTCCCCAAACGCTTCAGACGTCCAATGGTTGAGCCAGTGTGTTCCTGCCTTTAGTCTCCTCAGATAGTAAAGTTGTTTGGTCAGACCAGCCACACTAAATGGATTTAAAGCTATTTGTTTATATATTCCATTTAAACATTCCAACAGCACATAGATATACAAACATTAAGCTTTCAACTGAACCCTCGGATCTCTGAGTTACAGCAGGAGATCACCGTTGAAATTTCTTATCGCTGAAGTTTCTCATTTGCCAGAAATTATGCAATATTGTGATATAATACTGCAAACTCCTACATAACTCTGTATAATGGAACCAGAGCTTTTTAAGACGGGTTCAAGTTTATACCACGTCTCTATCCTAACAAGAATCTGGACACACTATCCCGAGACATGAACGCATAAAACGGAGGTGTAAGGCTAAATGGTAGGGGCAAGGTGTGTATTGTGATTCGGTCTTACTCACAAATGTAATGTGAAGGAAATGTTTATGTCATTGTAAATGTAGGAATAAATGCACTGTCCGACATCGGTTACTAAAAAGTTGGGGTTTGATCACACTAGATAAATTCTTGGTGAGTCTTTTAAAAGTGTGTAGATAAACCTGTACTGCCATGTGTCATGTTCGCTTGGCTTTTTACAAGTCACTGGTTATCCTAAACCTGCATTCATTGATGTTAATCTCATTAACAGCCAACATAAAAATTTTTTTAAAAAAACTGAAACTCAACACTGATACACATTGATCAGCCACAAAATTGAAACCACTGACAGGTGATGTGAATAACATTGATCTTCGGTGGACGCCAATTGACACAAACCACCCATCCGAATCGTTTCGCACCAAGTACACCCCCTGCAATGACACCGACACTCCCTAATGCTGAAACATGTAAAATTCCATGGAGGCCCCACTGTGACATTCAGTCATGTTTTGTAGTGGATACTTGTGTTTTGGTGTTTGTTTTCTGTTGTGCTTGCAGAAGTGCATTGAGAAGCTGGGCGGAGCTTGCCACTCACCAGAGCAGCTGACACACACACACCTGCAGCAGGTTGGCAATCAGCGCCTGCTGAAAAGCCCTACTCTCCATGCTACCTGCTGCCAGATGGTTTCGTCCCTTGATGTGGCACATGGCTCCAGCTAGATTGTTTATTACAAAGACTACTAGTGTATTTGTATCTCTCTCGTGTTTTCTCTGTGCTCAGTGTTTACCAGCGTTTCAGCTCCAGCCGTCCAGCACTCTGCACATCTGAGGCCGACTGCACTGCCCTGTGCTCTTCGGAGTCTCTCCTTGCCACGCTTCACCAGTGCCACAGTGAGCTACCTCGCCTCCGCCTACACTCTCTCTGATGGGGACTCAGCCTTGGATTCCCATCATCACCTGCTTAATTCCTTTTTAAGACAATAAATGACCAATATTTTACCCTTTTACTCCCTGCCTCAGCATCCGCTTCTGGGTCTACACAACCCTAACTGAGCATAACACTCATCCCCCCAACATACAGGACCTGGTGCCTGACATTGAAGGACCCTCCGGGAGGTTTTCTGACCATGCATTGACAGGTCAGAGCTATTTTGGCTGCACAAAGGGAAGCTGCACAATATTAACTTGGCGGTTTCAATGCTGTGGCTGATTGGTGTGATACCACTGTACAGAGGTAGAGAGCTGAGAGCAGTTGCTGAGTCAGGCAATTCATTCTATGTGGTGTCATCATCCTTTTTACATTACAATTAAGTTGTTTAATGTAAGAATATTCTATATAGCAGTTTTAATGTTCAAGTAGTATAAGAAATGTGTCCTATATAATCTTTTTCTTTTGTAGATGGTTGCAAAAAATGTGGAGGTGGAGGGAATGGTGTCAAACGAGCTAGGTGAGATAGACGCTAAGCGAGAGACTACTGTTTGGGACTGAAACCACTGGATATTTTCAACAGATTTTTGTTGAGATGGGACAGTTCCCAGCCTTTTTCGTGGCAGCAGAACTAAGTAAACCAAAAACATGATCTATCCCTAATCCTAACCAAGTGGTTTTAGTGCCTTTACAGGCCATTAGCATATCCTGGTCACAACATACAATTGAAACATGCAACATGAAGAAATTCAAAGCTGAAACATTTCCGTAAATCCCAGAAACATACTTTACTGACATTTTTTACATTTATTAATTCATGAATTCTCTTGTTGGGTTTGTGTATGCGACATTCAGAATAAAAAGAGACAGGACACATAAAATGTATTAAAGCCTCAGGGGGCTATTTATGATTTAATCTGAGAAGACATGTGTGTTATTTATGAAAGGATATGAAATAACAGTTGTGACATTGACCCTGCCCTGTAGCAACAATGAAGTGGATCAGTCCCTATAAGTAAATTAAGTCTTCAAGACTCCCTCTGTGCATCTAAACATGGGGCCTTGTTGGAATGGTGTTGGAGGGGAAGGGTGAGACACATACTGTACAACAGCAAAGAGACAAGTCAGGTTGCTCTTACTGCTTGAACTTGTATTGAAAGCCCCATTGGAAGTAAATGAAACAACAGGGGAAGCGAAGAGGAAGAGGTATGGGAGGTGTTGAGCAAGTGGTAAGGAAATAATAGAAGTCACCTAAGTTGATGGGGAGAGGAGCAGGGATTTGGGTGTGAAGAAAGACAGTGTTAGGGGAACATTTTGAAAATATACCATGTGTACAGGAGCTCAGCAGAGAGAGGCCTGTGAGAGGACGTTTGAGAGATGGAGGGCGTGGTGAGGAGAAGATTAAGTGAAGGATGGAGAAAGGGAGGAGCAGAGCAGGTATGTGTATTTAAACAGCAAATATACCCCAGATGCAGAGGCAGGGCCAGAACAGTGGTGATGCTCCCTCCAACAGAGTAAGGAGGTGTAGTACACTCAAACTCGTTAACAACTGACTCACAACATCACTTGTTGGAAAGTCAATCAGACAACCATAAAGTCATGGAAAATGTGTACAAAGACATGCATGCCACATTGTTTGTAGTGTATTATTACAAAGAAGGGGGGGCTGTGGGCTTCTACATGTCTGTGTGCAGGGCCCATTGAGTTTAAAATATGAGCTACAGATCAATATTATTTCATATTAAAATATTTACAGTTCTTATTATCTATCCTATCCTCTAGAATAATGATGTTATTATTATTTTCTTCAACTGAAGAAGAAACGTGTTTATTGCATGGATTGTTCTACCTCACAGTCACAGATTTGAAAACTTCATTAGGCTTGTATGATAATAGTTTAAGTATTGCAATACAAAGCTGCACATTGTCAGTATAAATATGTGTAGACATGAAAAAATCAATGAGACCACATTTAGAGAAGTGTGACTTAGCCTTATTGAAAGAAAACAGTAACATGTTTTTACTTATTTTTACAAACATTCTTTGGATCAGATGCCCAGTCTGCCCTCCCATTAAAATGTTTCTAAATCCACCCATGGGTCTTTCCCAAATTTGCTGCCAAACTCAACCAGCCAGACAACAGAAAAGAGATCTTAGTCTTGTATTTGTGGAGAAACACACTCAGCTCAGCCCCACACGCACATTTTATTAGACCGCCAGATATAATCCAAAATCTGGCCACAGACTATTTCCAAGACATCCCGATATGCTTCACAGAGCAGAATTGGCTTGAAATTGGTTCATGACAGGATGCCCTGTCTGCTCAGCCAATCTTTTTAGGACGTAATCACAACAATATCAGAATCCACTCAGAAGATAGGAAGATGTTATAATGCAAACCTTAAAGAGTAGATTCAGAATTTAAGGTAAAATAAGAGACTCAAGAGTTCACACAGAGGTCAGTGTTTACAGGAATAACAGGACTGTGGCTTTAGCAGTTCAGGCTGATGTAACTACTGACAGTGGATATGAGATAACACATAACACATGTAGAGAAGTAACATAATTATTTGCTGGAGCCCTGTGTGGGAAGAGGCTCTATGTTTCCTTCTGTTGAACATAAAGACAGAGATGTTCAAGTAACCTGGAGCAAAACTAACAGGCTTGAAATAATCAGAGCCAACACAGCCGCTCATACTGGTGTGCAATAACTGTTCAACAAGAAAATCAGTTGCCAAGCAATAAAGAAATGCCAACATGTCACAGTGTAGCAGGGACAGTAGCAGCGGTGAATTGATGTAAAGCACAGAGAACTCAGTGGGGAGATTGTGGAATATAGATCCAACCTTTATCTTGTTAGCATTAACCACTATTATTATCTAGTGATAGTATGAACAACCTTCTTTGTTCAGAAATAAAGACATACTCAAATGTCCTGACTGTGAACTTAACTGAACTGTGAAGACCTGGCCTGGGACTAGGTTTACGATTTTCAGGTGTGTCTTAAATCATATGAAAATAAACCATATGACTATTCAAAGAGCTGTGGAGGCACAATTTTAGTCATTTCTTGAACTTATAGTCAGCTGTCTTATCAATCAATCGTTGATTAATCATTAATAATATATGAAATAGGCATTTTCTATTATAAAACTGTTTGAACCACTGACATGATCTATGTTCAATGTAAAATCAGAGTAGGCTATATTAGGAGTTAAAAGAGCAAATGAAGTTGGTTAATACATTTTTAATCTGTTAAATTCTGAAAGGCAATTATTTGATTAATCATCAATCATTATCATCCCTAATCCTGGCCATTTATCAATTCATTGCTTGGTTCATAAAATGTCAGAAAATAGTTCAGAATGTCCATTGTATTTTCACACAACACATCTTTAAATTACTTTTTTTTAACTTAATTTTTATTTAGCTTTTTGTCAACAACAGTGCAGCATTATTCATTTTCCTCTTGCTCAGTCCAGCTGTAAGCAACATTTATACACATTATAACCAAGTTATAAGTTATATACAAATAAGACAAACAGAAAAAACATAATATCCAGTCGAACAAAAATATAATATCATACATTTATAGACATACATACAAGTGTTGTGTAAAATAGTTATAAAGCGGGAATAAGTTAAAAGAAGAAAAAAGTGAGTAGAAGGGCTGGACCTCCTTGCCTGTTACGAATGGCGCCCCCAAGGGACTCACCAATTTCACTGACTGACTGAGGCGCTGGCTCATTGAGGAACGGCAATTTAAATCTCTATCTGTGCGGGCGGTAATGTGCTGTAAGGTGTGCAGACTGTCAGCGCAAGAAGCAGAAGAAGAAACGGTGCAGCTTGGGCGCCATAGCATCGCTCGCCGTAAGTTTAATTGAACTGAAAAGAAGCCAGATTTTGTAAACTTTAATCACAACTCAGTCGCCTCGCACATTTCGACTCTAATTTACCCCTGGCTTCTCCATTGCTAAAATCTTCTCTCTGCCAAAGTCTGTACGTTAATGCTGTAAGGTTCATTTTTAAGCAATGTCAGCCCGAGCCTTCATGTTATCATGGCTTTCTATAACGATTTTCATACAGCTGAGAGGCCGTTGGCCTAGTCTATGAGCAACGTTAGCTGCTGTGTGCTATGTGTGTGCTGCTGACCGTGATGTGCGTGGCTTCCATGTTAATTTGCAGACAATCAAGAGAAAGTCCACTTCACCACCAACTTCCTGGCGGCAAGACAGTGTGAAGGAGACTTAGCGACAGATCATTTACCTGAAAGTGTGGAACAAGTTCAGCCACAGAGAGCAGTGAAGTTTCAGCCCCTCAACCTGTCCCCGGACCAACAGGTGGATATCTGTGTGTGCCCTTGATAATGAAATGGAAGGCCACAGCATAAAATCATTTTAATAAATCTATGGTTATAGTATGTTTGAGTAAGTGAGTGAATGGATGAATATTTTTTGTGAATATCTGACTGCCATCAGTATCTGTAGATCCACATTCAACAGTGATCTCGGTCTAAAGGGCTGACATGCTTCCGTAGTCTTTGATTCTAGCGAATGATGGTACGCTTTTAGTAACAGCGGCAACAACAAATCTTTTAATGTTTTGAAGAATTCATTCATGTATCCATCTGGACCTGGGCTGTTATTGTTTTTAAGTATAATAATCACCTGCCTGATCTGTACTTTCAGTCCGTATGGGTCTGAGTTACCTGTAGTCTGCCTTGTGGTTCTTGCAGGCCATGGAGCACTGCCACTGTACTTAATGAAATGGCTGTTTTAATTAAGGATTATAACAAGTTTTGCAGGAGCCCAGAATGGCGTCCTTCTCCATGCTCTGTTCAATAGCGCCCCCAAATTACTTCGCTTTGACTGAACAACAGTGCAAAACCCAAAGACATCATTTAATAATAAAATATAATGTAATGAAAAAAAGCTTTGCTGATTAATTTATTCAAATGAAATTACTAATTATTTCAGGTCCAATCACACTCATTGTCAAATTTACACAAAGATATCTAAAATGTTTAAATATTTTTTATAGACTAGCTTGAATGGTTTCAAATGTGGCTGTGGGATGATAAGATGCCAGTCATCAGTCCCTCCCTCACTGGGATGATTTCAGTTCAAAGACTTAACATTGTTACTGTGAGGAGACTTTTCTATGTTTCAAAATGTGTCACAAAATGTAGGTAATCGGTCATGTACAGTTTGCGTTGTTCTGGACTGGGAAACAATAATTTCAGCTTTTTGCCATCGGGCTGCCCACAGTTTCTTCCCTGTGTGCAAGATATTTAAGAGAAAGTATTGTTAAATTTCGGCGACCTATACTGTTTAAAATAGTGTGTTCCACTTTTCCGTTGGGTGTAATTTGCTTTGGATAAAAGAGTTCAAGTAATTTGTTTAAGCAGTTTTAGAATGTTGTTTGGGTTATCAGAAGGAAAACTGGAGCAAGCCAACATACAAATAGTCATATTTGTTGTCATTCCTACAGACACTCAGAGATGACTTATGTATGCAAGAGAAAACATGTACTGTATGTTTACATGTCTGAAAGAAACATAAATGGGAAGAAAGAATGTATGTGTTGGTAATGGAGACAGTAGGCCGGTCATTTATCATGCTGTGATTGGCTGACAAGCAGGAGCAGGGTCATGTTCAGCTTGCACACTGCATGGAAGTCATAGATGAAACATGAGTACTGCAGAAAGCACATGAAAAGAGAGGGCTTTTTGGTTCTGGTAGCTCAATAGTATCATCAGCAGGTCAGCCAGCTAAACCAAGAAAATGAAGTTCCCTTCATTGTGCGATCTTTCAGGTGGCCAAAATACGTCTTGCAGTTGGTGCCATTTAGTAGTACAATACTCTGCATCCCTGTTGGTTCTATGCACTGCTTCTCCACACAGGGGGAGAGCTGACAGTCATATACTGCAGGTAATAAACTGACTAGGGATAAGTACCTTGCGCAACCCCACATCAGAAGACCCGAACGAGCCTTTTAAGAGCCATAGCTAATGGTAAAATTTAAATGCATAATGTGTTATCAGTTAAGCCCATGGACATGCCTTATTCAGCTCTGGCACCTTCATGACAACCTATCTTCTGATGAAGACCTCATGATGAGGGTGAAAGCTCTGTAAAAAGCTAGTAAATTGAGCTTAATTAAGAACAAGTCTTGTAATTTAACCTCACCCTGCCATCAAAAAAGACTTGAACCTTGATTTCAAGTTGAATGACTTGAGACTTAAAACAGTAATGCTAAATAAATCCACTGTCTGTTAGTATCTTTTGCAGGGTCGTGGGGAGCTGCAGCCAATCCCAGGTGACATTGCGTGGGCAGCAGGGTCCACCCGCCCAGGTCACCCTGTCACGTACATACAGGGCAGGGGTCTGCAACCTGTGGCTCTGGAGCCACATGCAGCTCTTTTGCCCATTTGCAGTGGCTCCCTGTAGCTTTGACATTTTACATTTACATTTTATCATTGTCACTGTTTTAGTCCTACAGTTATCCTTGCAACGGCTTGTCACCATAGCATTCCTCTTTGCACATTAAGTGTTAAAAAGTATGCAATCAAGGCAGTTTCTACTGCATATACACAGGTGTCTTGCGTAAACATCCAGAATACATCCTCATCACTGAGAGATTTCATGTGGCAAGGAAAGATAGGGGCAGGTGTGATCTGAATAAAGATGATGTTATGTTGCTAGAAAGAGGGGGCAACGCAGCGGCAGAGAGAGGGATAGTGAGAGAGCGAGTGGCATGATGAGAATATAAATTGCCAAACACTGTGGGTATCTTAAAGTCCATTACTGCTGGAGAGATGTCATAAAACTATTAATGAGAGCATGATGGAGAGAGAGGCTGAGAAAAGGAGAAAAACTGCGCAGGCTGACGGAGGGTACGGAGGAAGGAGGGGGTCATGTTCCTGATTTGCTGTGGTAATATGATCTTGAGGCGGGTGTCGAAGAGAGAATTAAACCACAATTAAAACCAGATTAGCAAAGAACCAAACTGCCGAAACAGAAAGAGGAAGAAGGGGAGGAGGAATTTAAGCAGGTGAGGGATTTAATAGTGGAAGAATACCAATAAGCTACAAGAAATGTCTGAATATGAGAACACAGTGAGTAAGACTAAATAAACCATATTTGAGTAAGATAACTAAAAAAAACCTCACTCAGATGAAGCCCAGTAATGTATGGCACTTAAATGATAATTGGAGTGAATGTGCCTGCTGTATAATGCTAATGCATTTGTGGTGGGAGCTAATGTTTGCTAATTACAAGGTGGTGGGGAAATGCTTGTTCCAAAGACAGATACAGCAAGCTGGTTGAATAATGTTTATTACTTCTGGACAAAATCTATGCCATTGTTTTTCCAGTCTCCCAGGGTACCAAAGAGAAATTTGAACATTTAATGTAGATACATGCATCAGAATCCTAATTCACAGTTTATCGGCCGGCAAATTTACCTGCTGTCCTATCTGGGATCTCCTATCTGAAACTTCTCAAGCTTCAACTTAACACAAATAATGACTTTTTTGTGTTCAGACTGAAAATACAAAGCACACTTGACTTCAATGCTAGACTAAATTAGACTAAAGAATATAGATAAGAGCATAAACAGCTGCTTTAAAGGGTAACTCCACCAATTTTATACATTTAATAGTTCTTGGGGAGTACTTATACATATGTGAAAAAAGTGGTTTACAGCCTTTAGTGGCTCCAGAGGAAGCTATAGGCAATTCATTAATTGGTTTCAGTGATGTCACTCATTGGTTACATTGTGGGTAATGTAGGCACCATGTTTTGAAAAGGAAGAAGAATGCGTGGAATAAGTAAGATATCTCTATAAAATGTGAACATTTGCTCCAAAAACTGCCTGCAATGAGTCCAACAGGAGAACAATGCTAGAGCTGGACTGCTTTTCAAACCGTTGGGCCTACATTATCGACAATGCAACTCTAATTACATAACTGGAAATTTATCCGGTAACATGCAGCGTCTTTTATATCTGGCTTTAAATTACTTTTTTCACATTTCACAGACCTGTTGAAACACTAGTGTATACAATTGGTACAGTTTGCCTTAAATGGGATCTCTCCCTTCAAAAGGAATATCAGACAGCAGAGAGAGGTGGCTGAAACAAACAGTCATCCAAGTACACTTATGGCGTTCAAAAAGCATGAAAGTAAGAAAACCTCTTTTAGAATCTTGTTGACATATGCAACAACCTTAGTGAATATACAGCCTGGTAAGAGAGACTTTCTGAAAAACATGCTATGTGGCGGAATACTGTTATTTATTCAGTATTTATGTTTATATCACACACACTATTGGTCATATGCTCAAGACATTCAGGCTCAACCTCACAGCTCAACAAGAGAGGTGGTTTGTGAGGTTACGGTTATTTCTGATATTTTTAATTGGGTTGGATTATGAAAATACAACATATATTTCTCATTTAAAACATTTTCAAAACATATTCAACATATTCAAAACATATAAACAACATATATCCAGACACAAAATATTGCATTTTCAACAAAGAATTATAATAAATGTCCATCTTTTTTTTTTTGTTTCAGAATCTTGACAGTCGCACATTTTGTTGTGAGACTGGGTTGCTAATTACAGCAGATGAAGAATTATGCTGAATTAATGCTGAATCTTTATGACTGCCCATTAATGTATGATAATTTTGTTTTTTTACATATTCGAAATAAACTATCTATAATCTATAGCTAAGACAGCAAAGACTACAACTAGAAAGTTGAGAAAAGGACTTTAGAAGACAGTGTTAATGTCTTTTAAGTACCCAATGCTGCACCTTAACTTTCTTCTTCGGAGCTGTAGTGCTCACAAATAATCAATGTTTAACCTTGTCAAAACCAGGAAGGTTTTAGTTTGTATAGCAGCTGCTGTGGTAGATAGTAATTTGTCTCAGGAAATGGAAAGTAAACTTAAGAAACACTCCTCATTTTTCAGAAAGACTGATGACGGAAGAGATTGCACTGAGTTATAGGAGCGAGTGGAACAGATGTTAGGGCTTGACGCTAAGCTTTTTTCCAAGTAGTACTGTGCTACCATGCTGAAAAATTTAGTAGCACACAACATTTTTTAGTAGCACAATGAAAATTCAGCAATTTTGGTAAAAACGTAATTTTCAAACACATAAAGTACTTATTTAGCCTAATCCTAACCCTGTAGACTCATTTCTTTTTTCTTGTCATCCTCTCTTGTTTTCTGAAAATAATGCGTTAGGGGTTCATTTTCACAACGCCGTCACTCTTTCGCTTCTCAATTTTGTGTTTTGATTTTAGTTTTTGCACTGCAGTCTTCACTGTGTGTGCGCGTATGGTCACGTGTCTGTTATGGAAGCACTGCATTGGTTAGATCTGATTACAATGCTGGAAAGCAGGAAAGAGGAAGCACTAAAGTAAAATAACAAATGTGTGTCTCATTCGTCCAATTTACTAATACAATCTGCTGCTGGTTTGGAGTCACTGGGTCACATGACATGGAAAATATTGAAAAAACTGCAGTTATTTTGTCTTGATATATTTATGCTAAGTAATTTAATGACGGTCCCTAAATCAGTCTCAGTGATTCAGCGCGAGGCTCTGGGAGGTGAGCTGACCGTCCTCCTGCTGCTCACACTCGGTGAACCTCAGTAAAGTCTCAGCTGGACCCGAGTGAATATCCGACCTGAAACTAACTTCACAGCGGTTCCATGAGTCGCCTGTTGCAGCCTTTGAATAGGATGACGAGGATTTCAGTCACTCAATGACTTGTAGAAATTATACAATTGGCAGTAATGACAATAATAATCGATTTCAAGATAACTCAGGGTGTAGTGCTTTCACTGTGTGCAACTGAAACTCGCCATTCGCCCGTGATATTAAACCTGCAAAAATCATGTCTTTTTTGCAGCAGCAGCAGCAGCAGCGCTGAAAAAGCAGAATGCATATAGAGGAAACACTGACACATCAGATAACCTTCAGCAACGATTGCAAGCTCTTTGGTGGAGCTCTGCTTTGAATGAGTTAGTTGATTCTCAACACTACAACCAAATGGATTCTCACTCTGCGTGTGTCGCGCTGGACGGTGGTCGGGCTGCGGAGCGGTGCAGGTACAGAGGAGAAGGTGCACGTGAGAAGAGGATGATACCATTTGCTAAGCGGGGGTGTTTTCATTTTCGTCCTTAACATATATACTTTTTCACCTAAAAAGGGGCTAGCCTCACTAGTGTACTACAGTTTCTGTCGGAGTCGCACTGATGCGACAGAATGTAATTTTCTATTCGCACTGGAAATAATCAACTCGCAAATGCGAGCAAAACAGTCACACTGTCAAGCCCTGGATGCAAGCCTGAACAGGACGTCATGACTTCAGCTTTCTATATGGCATCAACATTTAGTTCAACAGGTCATGAAAGTTAACGTTTTTTTCCCCATGACTAAAACATAATGTTGCACTCTCAAGAATGACGGGCCAAAGACGCATTCTTCTGCTTTTGCTGAACATTTATTAACATTGTCCATGATTCAAAATCAAGCTAAACAACTTGGCCTCAATACTGCTCTACAGCTTCAACATGACTTTTTCGTGTCCCTTTCTCTTAAAGGGATAGCACTCCCTTCCTAAAGGGCAAGTACACCATCTTTCTCACAGGTAAGTATTAGCAAGATATGTTTGTAACCATGGTAATAAAAACACAATGAATGAACTAAAGCACGTATTTAGACATATGTTTTAACTGAACATGACTGGATATAAAATCAACAAGAAATACAGAATATTATTTCAGTGCGCTACATAATCTTACAGTCATATATTCTTCACTCTTAACTGCCACTTTAACTTTGTCAGCAGTGAAGTTACTCGGTGGGCTCGGAGGAGAGATTTCTAGAAATCCATGGTGAGCTATTGACAGGAATTTTTCTGTACATATTGTTCTTTTTGAATGCACCTTAACAGTTAAATAAAGCCAACATATTTTCAGTTCAAGTTTTTTTTTTATCCCACAGGTTGTTATAAGGATATGTTTATAACTTGTACTATGAGTTATTAATAATAAGTGAAGAGAGATATATGGGAACCTTTCAATTTGTTCAAAAAACTGTGACAGTATGCTAAAAATAAATCTTTGTTGTGCAGACTAAGTCACGCACATACCACATCTCTCCTCTTGTAGACCACACAAGAAAAAAAAGGAAGAAAACAATGGATGCTGTCTTTATAAATATTTAATCTGAGAGAGACAAGAGGGATAAAAACTGTTTCGCTTGTTGTCTGAGCACTCTCATGGTGTGCGTTAGTTTCTTTTATGGCTCAACTCTATGAGAAGAGGTGAAGAGGTCTATATAAGTGCATGTTTTATATTGCATATAGGAAGAATGATAACAACACTACCACAGCTACTGGCCCAGTCTTTATAGTAGCTCACAAAATTTGTCTATTTGTGTGCACCAGCCTGTTGCTTTATAATGCAAAGGACAGAGCAATGACAGATGTAAGAGATGGCTCCGCTGTCCGTGAGCATCGACACTCAAAGCTGAAATTATTTCAATTTAGCAGAGGATCATGCTCTTGAAGTGCCTTTTCAGTGGCTCCAATGCTGCCACACTTATCTAAACCGTCTGCTTAGTGCTTCAAAACAGGTGGGCACAGGTTCTAATATGACCAGTGGTGTCATTTAAAACTCTACCTCACCTGCTCTGGCTTTTCTGGTAGTGATGCATTCAGTTTTTTTTTTAAAGTGTTATGAATATAGGGTACACTTAAATGGATGAATATTATTTTAGATGGGAGTTCTGTTAGGTAGCTCTAATACACCTTTCTGTCAGTACCATTTATCAGTATAATGCTCTGCTTCCCTGTCGGTGCTATGTGCTGCTTCTCTACAGAGGGTTGCTGAGCTGATGGTCATCGTAACACGCTGACTAGGGATAGTATCTCATACAACCCCACACCAAAGGACCCAAACTGTCACTTTAACATCACGAATATATGCTTCCATAGCGCACTGTATTCCTTGCTGTCAACTTCTTGAAGCTATCTTTCCCGCATTAAATAAACACTGCGGACCAGGCTAAAGGTGACTGACTTCACCTTGTTTCTAGATGTTAAGCTAACAACATTAACTAATGAGGGCAGAATTTTCAATTGGTTACTCGCTCAGCCTAGCGATCGTACTGTACGCTCTAAATTGACCTCTTTTGCGCATTATTGGGGGGGTCACCTGTGGCAGTTGCACATTCAATATTGGAGTGCTGTTGTACCTTTCATACCACAGAAAACCACATGACAGTATTTTTCATTTCTTTCACCACATTACGAGCAGATTTCACTTCTCACCCTGTGAATCAGTCTAACAAAACATACTTGCTCTCTTGTCAAGTGGCAGGCCTTCTGGGGTTGTTTGAATCCCAGGAGGAGGCCCATTATTTTGGTAAATGAACCTCCACAGGCTTCCTCTCAACACCTCCATTTTCAGATGGCCTTACATTTGTCTCTTTCTGCTTTACTTTTGTCCCTTCTTTTTCCACCCCCTATAGAGCTCATTTGTAGGGGGGGCTTTTGACCTAGGGACAACCTGTTCACTGTTCATCTCTTATCTGTATCTCTGAGCTTTTGTGTTTGGGTGGTTTTATTTGTTCTCGAGCCCTGATTGTTGTGTTTTGCATAATTGTTTGACTCATAAGTAGTATCAATTTTCTCTATCTCTCTTTCCCTATCCAGTGCACACTGACTCATGTAGCCTATATGTTGTGTGTTTAGGGTGTGACTGTTGCCAATAATGATCTTGACTATTTTGTTAGCTTTTATAAGAACAGCTTGGTTGCTAACAGAACATAGACTTAACACAGTTTAAAAGACCTACTGCAAGCAAGTGCTTTTCAGCGAAAGAGTTTTTGCTTGAACAGACGAGGCTAAAGATGTAATTTGTAGTATGTGGCCCGAATTCAAAGGTAGCTGCAGCTAGTTACTGGTAGCTTATAAGCTCATGGCAAGGTTAGCCGTGGAGCTATGTCATATAACAACTTTACTTTTCTCAGTTGGTCCAAAAGATTTCAAAGATCAAAAAAGTCACCAGGAGTCTTCAAGGCTTTTATTACTTATAATGCAAATATGAATTGTTTTTTGCTAAATTTGTGCATACGTTTGTGAAATGTACAAAGTTATATGTAAGTATTTACATTTAAATGCAGGCAATGCCTCAGGCTCAGGCATGAAGATCTGCACTGCCTGCTCAACATTCAACAGTCTCCTCCTCTCATTATCCGATTGCCGCCACTGTTACTGCTCTCGACTCCCGAACTCTCTGCCGTGGCCTCCGTCCGGTCCTCGTCTCTGATCTGGGGACTAAGTAACAAAACCCTCACCCTGCATACACCTGCCCCCGATCTAGCCTCATCAGCCAACTCACCGCGATTGGCGGAAGTTAATTGGGTTCATAATCCCTCATTGGCAGATGACATGGGAGCACCGGGACGGGTGAAACACAGCACACAAAGTATGGCAAACAGGATGATCAAAAGTCACAGCAAACATCATAAACAGCACAACAAATAAAGAATCAAGAATCACAACACGCATGATATAAAAAGCACAGCAAACATATCTAATTATTTCACACGTGACACTGCTTGGACACTTTCGTGTCAACAGCCCACAAAGCAGACGTGATGGCAATGTTCTCGAAAAAGCGTGGCGGACATTATTTAACCTAAGTTCGGTTTTGGACGTGCTGGTGCGTCCAGTCCGTTGACTCAGGAGGCTTGCGGCTAGCAGCTAGCTACACACGAACATCCACAGATTCCTACTCCACTTTGGCCGGAACAGACTCGGTCCGGACTCGTTTAGTCTCATTAATCCACAACAGGCAGTTTAGATGCAAAGAATAGAACGGGACCGAACCGCCTGCAAAATCCCGGTCCAGCTCGCGCCGCTGCAGGTATAAATCCGCTTGTTTCTTAACATATGTCATAAGCTTGAGCTCTGCAGTGATTGACTCTGGTGCACACATGGCTACGGTGTGCAGTGATTGGCTCTGGTGCAAATGTGACTGTGGTGGCTCCGGTGGACAATACTCCCAGAATTTGTAAAGCATTTATGTATCATTGCAGTCCAAACAAATGCGAAGTTGCACACCATTGAATCACGCAGCAGCCATGTTTTTACTCCTAACAGTTATCATCAGTTACCATTAGTCACTATTTACTAACTGTGGTTATTTTATACTGACCACTATCTACTTACTATGGTTATTTTATACGACAGCTAGTAGCCATAGAGTTTGTCAGGACCGGGAGTCTCAACAGGCAATGGGGCCCAGCTCAACTGGATTTGGCAGCCTGACATGAGAGGCAACCAAACTGAACTGAACACCGCCTCCAACACCACCAGAGGTGAGTTTGACAACTGGGGATATAGTACAGAGGTGATTAACAGCAGCTCCGAAAACAACTATGACTTTGGGGGTGACAAGACAGGGCAGGTGGGCCACACCCGTCGCTATGGGCAGACCATAGGGGGCCTGGCCCGCCCCCAAAAATGCTTGTGCCCCCCCCCACAGATCGATTAAAAAAAAAAATAAAACTTTAATAATTCTTTTATATTATCATAGTAGCTAATTTTGTGTTGAGAAATACTAATGTTGCATTCTTTATCATTAAAACATTAAAAATATAAAGAAACAATGGTGTGAGTTTCTTTGATTGATGGGAATCTACACTGCAACAGCCTATCGTGGCCTTACTGAAAAGAAAGTTACGTCAAATGGATGAGCTTTCGTCGGCTTACTACTTAATCTCTAGGCTACGGGGCTGCTTCGTGCCATTACGCAGCACAGTTTTCTTTCATTGCGCACCTTGTTATGAAACTGTTGTCACTTTTCGAGCTGCCTAACACTCTACAATCCGAGGTTATGGACTTGTTCACTGCGATGACACTTGTGAACAGCGCTTCTGTGTATCGCACTGTGAGATCTCTGCGCTCCTCCAGCCACGGCCACCGAAGCTGTGCCGGTGACCGACCCCGATGCAAGCAAGAGAAGACGCACAATTAACATGAACCTCCGC
>CAEMYA010001243.1:37501-69091 GCA_903131615.1 Diplodus sargus
AGTTTTCTTTCATTGCGCACCTTGTTATGAAACTGCCACCGAAGCTGTGCCGGTGACCGACCCCGATGCAAGCAAGAGAAGACACTCAATTAACATGAACCTCCGCGGATCTGCAGTCAAAGAAACAGTTGGTCAGCCACAAAGTGACATAGACGAAAAGACAGAGTTAAAGAGATTATTTTACAGTGTTATCAATGCTGTGCACGGAGAGATGGATGCGCGTTTTGGAGAGCGTAGTAGCTCATTGGCGCACAGGCTGCTTTGACCCCAGCTTGCTTTTGTAAAGTATCCCACTCACAAGTTTGAGTCCAAGTGGAAAGATGCGTTGACGAGGAAGTTCAACTGGAAAAAAAAGCCGCTACTAGACTAGACTCGAGAGAGGACAAAGTCAAAGTCTCTGTGCGTGTGTGTGTGTATGTGCGTGTGTGCCAAGTGGCATTACATATCCCTCTTTGACTGCGTTAAAATGCAATGTTTGAGAGATGCTTCTGGTGTTACATCTAATATGTTGTATAGCGTTTTATGGATATCCATAACATTGCTTCTTTCTAATATATTGCTCTAAATTATGAGGACTGATGTCTTGGCTATACCTGGTCATATTGTGGTTGGTTATGTTTAACGTGATGATGCTGCGCCAATAGAGAATAGGATTATTGAAAATATAGGTACTGTAGATTTATAATAATTGTGCCCTCCCATACATTTCAAATGTAGACTGAGGTCTGGCGATGGGTCTGAAATGGGTGTGGGAGAGGCATCCAGCAGCAAAATGTTGGATATTTTCAGAAAATGTGTGGCAAACACATGGTTTTGTTCAGCAAGATAATCTTCACAGATGAACAACACTTTTAAGATTGTTTAAGTCTAAATGAAAGTCAGAAGTTTAAAGCTAATGTTGGACAACTGAATAACATCACAATGTTCGACAAAATTACATTCACTGTCTCCAAAACCTTCTGTAGGTCACTTGTTAGCAACAGCATCTTTAAAGACAAGTAATGCTTCATTATTCTAACGTGGGGTATCTGCTGCATTTTATATCATAGCAAAACGTTAATCACAGACCTTATTTTATCCATCCAACCAATAAGGCCACTCAAAAACCCTTTACCTTCGAGGCGAGGAAACTGGAAGTGCAAAAATATTAGCTTATTTTCTGGTTTTAGGATTCATCTAGGCACGATTCATCAGGTAGGCAAGGAACACAATTTTGACTGCATGCTCATGTTGTGCTGATGCTAACACCCATGTCTGCTGGATGTATAGCTGTTTGTTCATATGTCATTCTTGTGTTTAAAGCATGCTGCACAAACCCTAAAAGGGCAAAAACAATTCATACAGATTGATATTGTTATCTCACACACACAATAGGGATCAGATGGTGTGTTATATGGCAACAGAAGAGGATTTGTCTTCCTATTAAAACATCATCCAAGTTTTAGAGGCTGTATTTCCATAGTTCATATGCTGTTGAAATGTGTTCAGTTGTTTTAAGGGTACTTTCATCATCCAGATCTGGTCTCTTTTGCATTCTGTCCAGTCACACAGTCTGGTTTGTACCCTTAGAAAAATATGTAAATGTATAGAGATGTGTGGTTATGTATTTTGGCGGGGGGGACAACTTTGTCTTGCTGGGGAAATGAAAGTAATAGTTCAGCCTGTGCCAGAGAGTGGATGTACACAGTGTAGACACAAAGACAGGGTTTTATTTATGAGGCAACAAAGTATGAAGATCGAACAATAGGCAAGATGAACACAAACTTTCTCTTAATTTAAAGTAAAACTTCATTCAGCCAGTTAACTTTGTTGAGGCAAAGTGATTTACATGCAAACTATATGATTGATTTTTAGAGAAAGCAATGTGTAAAAAAAGCGTACTGCATAGTGCTAAGGGTAATTAATCGGTTCTGAATGTTACATTGCAGTCTTTCTTTAGCAACATTAACTGCCTTGTTGTATTTATATACATTTGTTTGGAAGGATGGCCAAATGATTATTAAAATAAATATTCTTGCATTTCCTTACACCTTAAATCTGAACAGGAAAGTACAGGGATTCTTAATTGTTTTCTTTTCACAAGCCATCAAACAGGCACATTAAACCACAGACCCCCATTTGATCACATTTAGTAACAGTGACTCATACCGAGACCATTTTTATTGTTGATTTGGCGTTGAATCATAATTGCCTCCCCTGAGACCACAGCAGTGAGAGTGAAACCTTTGATTAGAACAGCCATTTCTTGCATTCTCCAAGTGGGATAATTGCTAGTAAATTTCATTACAGTGAAATTAAACCATTTTTCAACTTGCTGTGAACACCCCTCAGGTAGCTGGAGAATATTTGAAGAACCAAATGCTCATTAGTTACACTATTTACCTTAACTTACCCCTACTGTCTTTTGTCACATCTGCCCTCAGATCTTGCAGAAAAGCATGGAGCAAATAGCAGTTTTTAGCACCCTATAACCTGGAGTTTTGCGATAACTACAGCTTTGGTTCTTGGATCTGCCTTGCATTTTCACTTTTTTTTGCAAACTGTTTTAAGTCTTTGGTGTAATATTTAAGAAGTGGCCAGTCAACAAATTCCTACTCCAAACAAATAAGGGGCAGCATAGCGCTTTTTTTTCTCTAAACCTAAAGTACAGTTTGCCTAAATCTAACCAAAGTTTAACCATAGTGAATGTATATCGAAACAAACATAAGCAGTTGTACAAATACACCAATCAATCAATCAATCAATCAATCAATCTTTATTTGTATAGTGCCAATTCACAACAAAAGTCAAACTATACTTCTTGATTGATTTATTTACAGAGACTCAACCTTTCCCCCATGAGCAAGCACTTGGCGACAGCGGCAAGAAAATAGTGGGCCATCTGCTTCGACCTGGTGGTTCACATGTTCGGTGTTATTAATTAAAGGGTTTGCTGTGTTGCAAATTGTTGCATTTTTCTCTCCCCCCGAGCTCACTTTCAACTTGGATTTCACACCACCTACTGAGCAGCAGCCAAATTTAGCCTCAGGTACTCATCTTCAGTGAGGAGGAAACAAGCAGAGCCCTTGACAGTGGATACACCTGAAGGTAAAAGTGGTTAAATTCCTTGGTAACACTTTTTAAAAGCATCATTAATAAATGGCAAATTGATAGCTGTAGTTATATTATATTATATATTTGAAAGACCATTAAAAAGTTGCATCTAAAGTTTGTAAACCTTTACAATTGTTTTTTCAAATGATTTATAAAACCTTTCATTGTATGTTAACAGTGAAATTACTATATATAAAAATGTTATCAACATTTAATGAAATAGACAATCATTCATTTATGATGGTTATTATACAGTTTTAACAAAGAACAATATTTTAAATAAGTAAGATTGGAATAAATTTGAGTAAAATATAATATTTCTTGTGAAAACGGTTCCCTTTTTTTTCCTCTATATTTGTATTGGACGTTTCTGGAAGATATAGTTTTGTATGTGTTATGTACTATGTATTCCAGTCTTACTGATAGTTTGTCTTTGTATTGTGGTCACATGCCCTTTAAGAGGCTGTCTATAGGGTGGGTCCTCGCAAATGGTTTCCATCATCACCTATTTACTGGCTTGGTTTTTTTCTCTAAGACTGCCAGAGTTTGTTCACTGTTGATTTCTGCCACTTCTGTGCACCCACCATTTATTTTTAAACTTTGGGGAAGTGTGGGCTGCTATTTTTTTTTCTATTATGAAGTGTCACCAATTTATTTGGACAAAAAGGCCTACTTAAAAGAAAATGATGGTGGGAACAAAGACTGACAAGGCACACAAAAAGAAAAAAACAAAAAAAGGACCCTCGTGATTAATGAACACAGGTATAAAAAGCAGGAACCAAAGGAACCGGAGGTAAAAAGGCATTTTCTTCTGCTGTAACAGGGGCTAAATGTGTGGTCGGGTGTGGGAAGTGAGAAACACAAAAACCTCTAGCTAATTCCGGTTCAAAAATTCACAATGTATTGTAAAATTAACAGTTGTCCAGTGGAATGCCTATTGAAACGAGGATAATGCATCTTGATAATCTCACAATTTTCAACCAGCGCTTTCCACTTGCAACACAACCCAGCCTAGATGACTCCATCCCAGGTTAGATCCTACCTGATCTGGTCATATTATCCATCTCTCAGAAATGAATAAAATCCTCCTCATTTTCACAAACTAGGGATTGCCTGAGTTCATCTCCCGGCTGGACACTAAACATGAGCACTGTGTTCTGCTGCCCTGTACTGACATGTTGAAGTGAGACAGGTTTAATTTTCACCATACATAACATACAGATCAAACAAGTTTTCCAAATGATTAAATGTGCCTGCGACCTTGTCTTGTATAGTTTTTATGCTGCTTCATGAGGAGGTCATAAAGATAGATGAATTTTCTCAGGATATTGAGTCCATCTGGAAAAAAGAGATTCATCCTTTTCTTATTTTTCCAGTCTTTCATTTGAAGTTTTATATAATATGCAAAACTCTATATATCTGTCTTCTGTTCAGCAACATGTTAAACTTTGAATATGCTCAGATGAACTGCTTGATTTCAAGATGTATATGCAAAACAAGTGATATCATCTGCTTCCTTCCGACACCTTATAAAACAGCACATAAAAGCACTGAGGTTGTTTCTAATGTGTTGTATCTGAGTGTGGTCATCTGCATGTGTTTCATTCTATGTAAAACAAATGCTCCATATTTGACAGACATCTGTTGATCTGTTGAAGTGTTGATTAACATGTCCCCACATGTTTATAATACAGAAGATTCCATGGCACTACATACAGATACAAAGTGAGGCAGACAGGCACTGACAGGCTATCAGATATGAGCAGCAGTTCATATTATGGAAACCTTCCTCTGTTCCTGAGTATCAGTTTATGTGGCAAGAGGCAAACCAACACACACATTCTGCTTACAGTCCTGTCTGTCAGTCTTTGCGTGTGTGTATGGCTGCATTAATTCAGTGTAAATGCCAGCAGAATCAGTCAAACTGAAGGTTAGACATTTAAACTGATCTTTAGACTCTCAACAACCTCTGTCTGTCTCTAAGTCTGCTCTTTTTCCTCACTTCCTCCTCTCATCTTGTCTTTATCTTTGGATTCGTCTTTATTTAAACCCTCTCTTTAAGGGGGCACTGTATAGTTTTGGAGGAGAAATTCAAATATTTACAATACAAATGAGGTAATAATAAAAAAGTCAAAAAAATTTTCATGACTGAATAAACAAGCTGTTTTTAGAGGAAAATAAGGTCCCAGAACACTGTTTGAAGGTTGAAAGGTGGCAGGGTCCACCACATATAAACAAAGTAAAACAGTATGAATCTGTGTTTTCCTTTAAGGTCACTTTGTTTATTCAGTCAGGTGCTGTCCAGCACATCAGGAGCAGTTTGCTCAAGAACACCTCAACATGCAGGCCCAGGGAATCGAACCAGTGACCTGTCGATAACAAGACGCTGGTTCTACCCCTGAGCCACAGCCATAGCCACCCCTAGTTCATCTGTCTAGTTTTTTCAGCAAATAAAGATGTTTCTCTTCTGATTAAAATTTCTTGCTTAAGACTAAAAGGCACATAAAATGAATCTTAAAAGTCTACAACCCTTTATTTAAATTTTAGTGGCGTGCACCCCCATTCCACTCCATTTAAAGCCTGTGTAAAGCAGATTTAGCCATTTTCTTCTAAACACATTAAAAAGGTCATAAATGTATTTCCTCAAAACATGTAAAATGCCATTCAACCATTTAGAATTGAATTTTGGAGCGAGGCTGACAAACTGTGTTTCACGATTTCTGTGTTCAGGATGTAATGGGCGGATCAGAAATCATGGCTGCGTTACGTAACGCGGCCATGATTTGCATAAACCCCGCCCTGCTGCGGAAGCCGTATAAATACATTCAGAGGTTTTTCCGCTTGCTCTCCAGTCTCGGATAGCATCTCTTAGAATAGTTTGCAGCGAGCTAACCAGTCAGCCAGTCAGCTAAACAGTCATGTCTCCTCCACATCGCTCCTGCATCTTTCCTGGATGCCACAGTGTGCAGGGTAACGGCGCCTTTAGATTATTTAAGTTTCCTAATGGGGCGTTCAGACCGACCGCGATAGACGCGAATGGAGCGTCAACTCTACATTGAAAATCAATGTAAATGGCGCGATGACACGCGATTCAGGCGCCAACGGCGCAAATGGAGCGTCTGGCGCGGCGCGAATGAAGCGTCTGGACATCCAATCAGCGACCAGTTCAAGCCGACGACGTCACTTCCCTCATGTACGGTTGTTTACCCTCGCTCAGAGTAACGATGGAGGAGAAGCTGGTCGTAGCTGTGTGTGGGTACCCGGTGCTGTATGACACCACTGCGGTGTTTTACAGGGATAGGTACAAAAAAGAGGAGGCGTGGGTGAAAGTCGCCGAGGAGGTGGGACTCCCCGGTAAGTTTTGAAGCTATCTGTGGCTTGTTTTACTACGTTACTGACCGTGTTTCTCTATGAAATGTTAGCATCAGTTAGCACTTGTATAGCATTATCCCCCTTTGCAGGATACCACTTCCAGTTTGTGTGAATGTTTATTGTAGTATTTAATTTGGTAAGAAGCTAATTCATGCATGTGCATCTCTTTCTGTGTGTGCGTGTGTGTTTGCAGTTGAGGTGTGTCGAAAAATGTGGAAGGAACTGAGGGACACGTACCTTTAAAAAAGAGGAAAGGAGAGAAAAGGAGCAGGTCAGCGGGGGGAAGTTTTAAAAAGTGGCGGTTCTCTGCGGTCCTGTCTTTCCCTGACCCCTTCACCACACCCAGGGAAACCAGTGGCAACATGGGTGAGGGGGTCGAGGAAGACTGAACCGCAGAGACCTCACATGAAGAGAGCTTGGGAGATGAGGCAGCAGCAGGACCGTCAAGACTGTGGTCAGGAGCAGGGCCATCAGCAGGACTATGATGGTTGGTGAAGACATACACATAGTGAAGTACATGTAAAAACACTTTCAAATTCAGTTGGCGAAAGAGCAGTTTATATGTGTATTGTTACTCTCACATTTGTTTCCATTAAATCTCAAATGATGTGTTCCCCTATTGTAGAATAAGTTTGGATCATATAATAATAATAATTTCTCTATAGAGCAATCTGAGAGTGACAGCGAGGTCACAGCTCCTGCTGCTGCTGCTGCTGCTGCTGCTGCTCCTGCTGCTGCTGCTGCTTCGACCAGTGTTATGTACTTTACAGAAGCGGGATTATGTTTATTTGTAGGGCTCTGAATCTAAATTGAAAATGAATGTTTACAGACTATGTCATCAACAGAATGTGTGATTTTGATTTCATACAGGTACACGGACAGGGAAGAGGAAGAGAGGGAGGGGCCTTGATGAGGCTGGAAGGAGGGAGGAGATGATTGAGGACCTCCTCATCCTGAGCCTGCAAAGGCCACCTGCCCCCCTGCCACCTCCACCACCGTGGATTGAGGAGGAGAGGTTTTTGTTAAGCCTGGCTCCTTCCCTCCATTGGCTGCCACCCCAGCAAAGGGAATTTGTTAAATTCCAAATTCATAAATTAATATATGAAAACTCAGTTGTCACACTAAATTTGGATCCATTGGAGTAGCTGTGGTGGCAGCCTTTGCTGGGAACGAGTCAGGCTGCTAAATGTTTGTACATTTTTTGTTATATCTGTTCCGTTCTTTTTCTATTAATCACTTTTTTTTTGTATTGAATTTAATCTTTGTAAATACATATTTTGTTTTCAAATTAAAAATACATTGTATATATTTCTTAATGACTACTCTTTCTCATGTCATTCTTTCACACATTCTTTCAAGTACAATGAGATTGTAGACTGGCCAGTTTCAAAATGATAATTTAAGTAAAGAAAAAGTTTAATGGTGTAATATCAGAGAGGGTTAGTATTGTATGAAATGATATTACATGCACAGTGACTGGTAGACATGAATTGTGGTAGATATAGTGCAGGATTATTGCTCAGTAGTTTTATTTGGATGGCTCTTAAAAGAGCCGTTTTTGGGGTGCTTGTGCACTAAACATTATGCTGCCACGGGACCACTCCCTCCGTGGAGAAGAAGGCTGAGAAGGTCTCCCTAACCCTGATGGCCTCTCTCGCCGAGTTGTTCGCACCAACTCTTCCCAGACCTCGCAGTGGCTCCACCTCACTCCCTGTGACGCTTCCTCCAACTCCTGGTGTCTGGGCTGTCATGCACAGGAAGTTGTGAAGAACACAAGTCGCCTTCACGCACTTCTCTGCCACTTCTGGCTGGACCTCGAGGACACAGTGGTACATCCTCCACTGAGCCGCCAGGATGCCGAAGGCATTCTCCACTACCAGCCGGGCCCGGGACAGACGGTAGTTGAAGATCCTCTTGTCTCTGGGGAGGATGCGCCCAGGGAATGGCCTCATGAGGTTCCTCCGGAGTGGGAACGCTTCATCAGCCACAAAACAATGAGGCTGGGGTCCTCTGTGTTCTGCTGCTGGTAGAGGCTGGTCTGCTGGCAAGTGGAGGGTTCCAGCACGAAGTGCCCGGCCAAAGGCAGAGTTAGCCAGGATACATCTGTCACTGGTTCTCCCGAAGCCCCCGACATCAGTCACCCTGAACCTGTAATTGGCATCGACCACGGCCAAGAGGACAATCGAGAATGTCCCCTTGTAATTAAAAAACTGGGATCCAGAGTTGGGAGGGGCCTTCAACACCACATGCTTGCCATCCACAGCTCCACAGCAGAGAGGAAAGTTCCACCTCTCTTCAAACTGCTCTGCAATGGACCTCCAGGTTTCTGTGGTGGGCACAGCCATGAAGTCCTCGACAAGGCAGTCCCAGATGGCACTGACCACGGCAGGAACAATGACAGAAACCGTCGAAATTCCCACACGGAAACTGTTTGCAATGCTCCTATAGGAGTCTCCTGTGGCCAGGAACCTGCAACATAGAATAGATAATGGGTCAGGCTTACATTTTCTTGAAAACCTTAAAAACAGCCCATGGAATATCACTTAAAAATTCTCCAAACGTTTAACAACATTTACACTTTATTATTCATTTATTGGAAACTGCAAGCTTTGTTTTTAAGAAAAAAGTCAATGTGTATTATCCATATGTAAAAGATTAGGTATATCTGTGTAATCTCATTGTGAAATAAGAACCATTTTCAAATTTTAATAAGGAAAACTGATAACATAAACAAATAAAGAGTAAATAAATACTGTATTTGACCGAAAAAAGGAAGTGAAAATGAAAAAGGTTTGTATATGCAGGTTGATATGCATTTATCACACCACGTAAGCTCCAGCACAGTGGGTAAAATTGGTAGCATACTTTATATAATGTAGCCTATAATATTTACATGTTCATTTTGCAGTAGTGTACTGTAATTAGTATGAATTACTCACCTGAGACAGATGGACAGGCGCTCCGCAGCTGAGATGGAACGCCTGTAGTTCGTGTCCAGGCGGGTGATCCTGGCACTGACCCGAGCTAACAGGTCCTCGAACTGGGCTCCGGTCAGCCTGAGGTACCGCTGGAACCGGTCGTCATCCAAACGGAGCTCCTGGAGGTGAAATTCCCCCAGCTCTGTGCGTTTCAGGAGGACGTCATGAACCCAGACACGACGGCGGGTGGTTTTCCGGCGTTTCTGAGACTTGTACAGCACGTACAGTGCAGCAACGGTGGTGATATCAGCCATGATGGATGTTGAAAGAGAGCGGGTTGAGAAAGAGCGGTTCAAAAATGAGCGGGCAAGGGCGTCGTCTTTTTTTCTCAAGCGCGAATGAAGCGAAATGACGCGAATGAAGCGAATTGTCCAAAATGATCAAGCAGCGCAAATGAAGCGTTTGAAGTGATTGTATTCGCGTCTATCGCGTTTGGTCTGAATGCCCCATAAGGAGGACAACATAAGGAAACGGTGGATAGATTTGGTCCAAAGGAGCTACTGTGGACAGTAGCCCGGGCCGGGCCGACACATTAACTGCTTAACGGCTCAGACACAACGTGCACGGGCAATTAAATGCATTTTGCTGAAAGTGATTTTACATCGTGCATCCTGTCATGCCCATGTAATGTTAGCAAATGTTATTGCATTTAATCATGACATGATTTGGCCTCATTCCCTGAGTGGAGTCCATCTGACAGCACAATGATAATCCACAGATAATATTTTATGTGCACCAATATAGCTATGACAAGGAATTATATGTAGACTGGGGTGTTACGTTTGTGTGTAATGTAAAACGTGGACTGTGAGGAACGAGGCTGAGCACTATCAGTGTCTGACTCAGAGTCAGTTTCTGGCTCTGATGGCTCAAACAGGTCGGGCTGGGTCCATCAATGACGCTGCCAGCTTCCATTGTTACTGTAGGTTACTCCTTGAACAGTACACGGAGGCAGCTCCCCTCCTGCGCGTGGGTGTGATTCCAGCGCCTCTATCTGACACACCCCCAGCATTTCACAGCAGAGAGAAGTGCTTGTTTTTCTATGATTTTGAGACCTAATTTTATATATTTGCAATTTTTTTAATCTTTCAAATTTGGCTCAGTGGTCAATGACACATGTTTCTGTGGTATGACAAACTCATAACACAAATATATTTCTGCTTTACACAGACTTTAAAGTACATCCAGCCAAGTTTAAGACATTGACATTTTGGGAAATACTTGCTTCCTTGTTGAGCGCTAGCAAAGTCCTTCTAGGGAAGTCATGCCACTCTGCGGCCATCTTGGCAACGCCTCGAAAAGCCCAAAGAGACCAGACCCCTATCTAAATGAATGGAGGCATGGTCAAATCCACCCTTTAATGTGATAGCAGGACGGAAAAAACATACCGACATGCTCACCAGTGAAATAAGATACAAATAAAAAACAAAAAACATTGACTTTACCGTAGAAATTATGTTTGAAACGCTCTTTTCCTACCGGGAGAACTCCACTGCGCATGTGCACGGATTTATGACACCGATGTCCATCGTACGGCTGAATCTGTACTGGCTGCTGTGCTCTGGCTGTACCTGACCATTGATGTATGGACCAGATAATATCTAATACATCATTTCTTATCATTCACTCTATAAATTAGATAAAGATTTGAAAGCAGTAAATGTTTTTGGTCTCTGACGTAAAAAGTACTTGTGCACATGCACTGGTGAAACAACATGATTGGGCTATAATTTTCCCGGTTCGGCTGTGACAACGCAGGTGATTGGCTGTTGGTTAAAGGGGCGGGATATGCGCCATCTTTGGCGTCGCAGATTTCCCCATTCAAAATGATCAGAGTGATCTCTACAATAGTAGAACATCTCTGGCGCTGGATGAGAATACACACGTAACGAATTGCTGTATATTTACGGTGGATTTACAACAGTGTCCTACTGTATTTTATGATAATTGTAAACAATTGTTAAATATTCATCCCTCACATGTAAATTAGTGGTTAAATAAGTCATTTAACAATTACAGTTGATAACCATAATTTAACAGCATAAAATAGTATTTGTAATGAATTGTTGTAAATTTACGGTGGATTACAACAGTATTTTACTGTATTTTAACATAATTGTTAAACTGTTAAATATTCCTGCTTACATGTATATTAACAGTTAATGCTCAGTTAACAACAAGAAACTATAATTTAACAGCATAAAACAGTATTTTCTGTCAAGCAGTGGAGACATGTGCTACATCCCTTCTCAAGTCCAGTCATTATAAATCAGCATCTTACTGATGATTGCGGGCTTATGTTTTTATTTTGATGGTAGCACTTCCTTACTGATCAAACTCCTCCAACTACTCATTTCTGAGTGACAATATGTAACCTAACTGGCTATTCCTGAACTTGACTATGGAGAGCACCGCTCCGTCATATCATTCCAGCCAGAGAATTCCATGTGGAGTTCAACAGTGCAGGTAAAGTAGAGTTATGCTTATCTCCCGAAACTTTGTCCAGTGTTGTTTTGTCTGCATGATTATTGAACTGTTGACATTTCAGATGTTTCATTAGGTCTGTTTCATTAGATCAGGTTGCTAAATAGGGCTAAGTGAGGCAAGCTCTGTAGCTAGCTTGAGCTCAATTCACCGTAGGGGCGTTGCTGACCTTCGTAAGGTTTTTTTATTGTATAATGTATTTGTGTGTATGTGTCGGTATCTTATCATTTATTAATTCAACTTCATTAACTTCATTGCACACTAGTTTTCCAGAGGTAACCCTCCCTGAACTATAACTAACCCTCTCTCCTTTCTGTCCCTTGTTTTTCTCTTCTTTGCACTTTTCGTCCTGTCTTTAACCCTTGAACAGTTTATTGCTCTGGCCCATTTCTCTCCCCTCATTTTTATGTTTCTTTCTCTCCCTCTATTAGTCTTTCATATGTTTATATTTTACCAGAGAGGTTGTGTTGCTAATTTTATTTATTTATTTATTTATTTACGTGCACTCGTCATCGGTGAGTGAGGAGACCAGCCAAAAGCTGCTGTCAAGTACTCACTGTTCACTTGTTCTTTCTCCCCCTCTTTTCTTTCTCCACGTCCACTTTTATTTCTATTGTTCACATGCAAAATACTTGTTTTCAAGCTAGACTGTTACACTGTTCTCGATGGTATGTTAAATCAGTGTTACACTGTTCTTGATGGTATTTTAAATTGGTGTTACAGTTTTCTTGATGCTATTTTAATTCAGCGTCTGAGGTTATGCTCATGAGTAAAGCCTGTCACTAATGATTTTAGTGGAGACAGTTTCTTCCAAATGTGGAAAAAAATACCTTGTCATTTTTGTAATACAGATGTTCTCAGTGTTACTAATCTTACAAAGTCTGCTGTACAAATGAGCACTTTGTAAATTTTAAACTGGTGAGGATTTATACAAATGCAAAAATAACAGATTTTATAACACACTGGCATATACTGTATTACCATAACCAGTAATCCAAAAAACGGTATTATACTGTTAGATAAATTATGGTAGATTCGCTGTAAAATAACCACAACACCCACCGTTATTCTACAGTCATATACTGTAATCCAAAAACAGTTAACCACTGTTAAAATAAATAACAGTAGTTGCATTGTAAAATAACAGTGTTCCTGCTGCCAGTATTTTACTGTTTATTATAGTGAAATTCTTTACAGTGTAGCCCTCTCACATTTGTTAAAATAAATATGAATCTATGACCAGAAGCCGTGGAAAACAGCTAGCACTTTGCCATTAAGTAGCTAACGAAATTCAACCATGGCACCTTTAAAATGTATTAATTGAAATAGCTCTTGTTTTATCCATACGCAAACTATGTTTAGATTTTAGTGTGGAATATGTGCCAGACTACTGACTGGTAGTGGCAACTTTCCATCTATCGCTGCATGGAAGGAAATCTGTAGTTGTTGTTGTTTTTAAATGTCAGCCTGATCCTTTAACATTAACTCAACACATCTCTATTTGCAAATGACCTTCCAGCTTTGTAAAATGACTCTGATTCCATGTCTTCATCTGACTCTTCCCTCGCTCCTTCTCATTGATTTAGACTATACTTTGTCTGACAGCTCCAGATGGAGAGATGGCTGGCTGATACAGATGAGTAGTAGAGGTATTCCACCCACATGGTCTCTACGGTCAAGTAATTCCTGGAAGAAGACGTTACAAAGAGCGGACAGGATCCCGGCAATCCCACTTTACACAAACCCTTCATCGATCAGACTAACCAGCAGTTTAGGTTTCTACCTCTCTCTGCATGTCTCCTTCTCTGTTTCTCTTCCTCCATACTTGCTCATTTCTCTTCAGTCATGACTCTGTCTTAACTGCTATCTGCTCCAAAGTTAATTCAATTAAATTTAACTGAACTTCATAAAATTGGTCATTTGCATATTGAAGAATGTCGTGCCTTGAATTACTTTGAAACATGAAAACAAAGAAAATTGGTTCTACAAGTAGTCCTTTTATCTTTCTCCCCTTGTTCAATGAAAGTTAAAATGTTAAATCAGAAAACTGCTGAAAGGGTTTTCTGTATTTTTTTGGATGAAGTGTCTCTTTTAAAGATTCACTTTTGCATTTGGTGTTATCCATTTCAAGAGCATTGTTACAAAAAAGAAAGGACTTTTCCCTGCATTTAGATTTACTAAGATCTGACCAATGACTGTGCCTGTTGCTGATGCCCGTTAATTTGGGCTTTTTACTGCCCTTCCAATATCCCATCTACCCAATCTAACACACTGCTCTGGTAAGTAAAGTAAAAGCACCGAGACAAATCTTAAAGTCAAAACAGAGGTGAACATCATTGAAACATTGATTTCACAAAATTAATCTTTATTTGCATTACATATAGCATTTATCCTAAAACTGGTGATGATATCAACTTTTTGGTCTCTCAGCAATAGCTATTCAGTTTACACACCTCTCTAGTATTTACCAAGTTATCTCACAGTGGATTCAAATTCCCTTCAAACACACAGTGGATTCACAGGAAACAATAACCTTTAGAATTTGAGTCCAGATTGATTTGCTGGTACCTGTGGTCACTGGTGGTAACAGTAATTGTGGTAAAATAAATTCAATGTTTATTTTGTGAAAAAGCATCAGTAGGAAACTTTGGGTGTGCTATAGCAGCAACTACAAAAACTGTTCTTCTGTGCTAGCCAGACATGGGGACTCCAGTCTACAACTTGGACTTGGGTCGCAATTAAGTCGCCTCACACAGAGAGTTGAGACTTCACTTGTAATCACGATCTGGGACTAATGGCCCGTCTTTGTTTTTAGTCTGGCGAGCAGTCATTCCCTCTTTACCTCGATACAAACAAACAAACAACTCCATGCCAAGCATGCCAGCAGCTGCAGTGACGTTTGTTATCGCCTTTGGCTATAAAGAGTTCATACAAGGCCCGAACAGAAGACTTGCAAAGTGTAAGATCTACAGAATCAAAATAAAGCATGCAGGATCGACTACGTCAAACGTTTTCAGGCACCTGAAAACACACCGGGATAGGTCAGTTAGTCAGCTGTGAAACTATAACATTAGCATCTATGGATGGTTAACAAAAATGTTTAGTTATGTATCATAAGCTATGTAGCGTTAGCTTGCTTGATTAAATTGGCATTGGCTGAATACTTGACATTGTACAAACAGTCATGTTCTGCTGCCACCACCTGCTGGCTAAGTGGGACCTCTATACTTTGCCATGTATTGTAGCTATGTTCATGTGCAGGGACAGACTGAAATGCAATTAGCTTTATTAAAGTCATAATGTACCAAAATGATCAATGCTGACACTGTATGCTAATAGATATAAGTGATAATAACACGTGCTTTGAGTTCCTTTGATATAGCTATGTAGAGTTCTAAGCAGACTGGATGGCATAGAGCAAATGATAGAATGCTCATTACAGCCATAAGAGAATTGAGTCTTGACTTGAACTCATGGAAGAAGACTTGTGCAGAGTGAGCAATAAACGGTGCTGCTGCTATCAATGAGATACACTAACTATAACCCTGGATTAAACAACCCCAGAGCAAAAGCATACCCCAGTTCTGACAGTAATTTAAATGTAAATGTCATTAACAGGTTAGTGTCACCTTCTCCCACTTTAGCTGCTAGCGACCGGTTTGTTTTCCTCCGTGGGTGGTCCTCGATTTACTCCAGGCCGATGTTGACGCCGTTCTTCACCTTCTGTGCTCCGCTGTTGTGCTCCATTATGCCCGTTGTCTCTGTTCCTCTGTCCGACCATTCCCTTTTATCCACCTTTGTCTACAAACTGGTTTTCGCTCTACAGGTGTAAGTCCTTTACTCTTAATTACACGATGGAGGAAGTAAAAACGTTAAAAAAACACTGTATTTCAAAATAAAAGCATGCAATAAAATAAAGTTAAAACACAGCAAATAGTGAAAACAAGGTCAAAATAAAAGCATGCTTTAATAAAATCAAAATCAAGTTCCGCCTTGTGACATAAATACATTGAATGACTATTGCTGAAAGAATGCTACCCATGAAAATTAGCATAAACAAGGTGTGACTACATGAAAGTCTTTAGGATGAACACACCCTGCCTGCTAATGTACCATTAAACCTCATAGATTTACCATATTTCTTTAACATTTACCAAATACAGGTATTATTTCAATGCTCAAATATACTACAATGCAAACAAGTCGCTGCAGTGCAAAAGTTATGTAACAGAGAGAGAAAGAGCAGGTGGTGATGAATGAAGACAAACAGGGGAGGAAAAGAAGTGGAGGGAGAGATGAGCATCGGAGAAATGATTAGAGAACCTTTTCCACAATGCTGTACCTAACCATCTCTGTAGTAAAATGAAGACTCCCTGAATTAGAACATAGACAAGTCATATCCAGACTCAGGGAACACAGCCTGACAGGAACACAACCGGATTATGCAGAAGAAAGCGAGAGAAAAAAAATGATTATGTAAAAAAAAAAAAAAAAAAAACTAAAATTCATTATATTCATAACCTGACCTTTTCCCATATATACAAACAGAAACAGAACAGACCTGCTACGGCTTGGTTCAAACCTGGTCCTGTGTATCATCAGTGGTAAGACTTCAAGATGGAAAGACATTTTCAAACCTCTTTGGAATACAGTCAAAATCATGTAACATACAACATAAATTGGTCACACTCTGCTGCTCCTGTGCTGCTGAATCCAGTAGGTAAAGAAGTTGAGTTAAATGTTAATGAGTCCCTATGGCTAATGTCACCTGAGTGTTGATGCTGTTTCTCTCACTGCCTCTCTGCCATTGTCAACCCTTTGACCCAATGACCCAGCTGCTGTGAGTTAACTCTTCAGCTGACACCCCCTGTAAAACTGTACTGGGTGTAAAAGATAGCATAGCCTCTGCCTTACAGGTTCAGCTTTACACTGTTTAACAGTTGCTATAGCTCACCTGACTGATGGCATTTCAGAGAGAAATACACAGCGTAATATTCTAATGCAGCAGCTAATAAAACAGCACACCTCACAGTCAGACGGGACACAGCGGGTTCTGTTATCGTGACTGAGCTGTTTGTTCTGGTAAAGTGGCATTTCTGTCTGTTGAACAGAGGGTTTCCTGTCACTTGCTTCAGCGTGTTAGGTACCCTGGTGACTCCCTGTAAAGGTGACTGTGTCTAATTTGGAGGCCAGGTGCAGTAGGGGCCGAGTCACTGTTCTCACATCATCTGCAACATAAAATACTACAGAAATAGACTAACTTGGTATTAATTCAACAAGGGTTTGACATGAATATGTGTGTGTGAAGGTGCTGTTCACACTCAACAACTTGCAGTTGCTGTGGTTTGCACACTATGATTTCACTATGGCCGTGTCATGGTTTGGTTTTTTTTTGGTTTGTTGATTTTCTGTTTTGTTTCGTAGTTATATCCTCTTGTGTCCTGTCATCACTTTCTGCTTCCAGCTCACCTGTGTTTCCAGTGTCCTGTTTCCCCTGTGTTCCTGTGCCGCTCCCCAGCCTAATTCCCCCCACACCTGTCTCAAATCAGCCTCGTTAGCACTCCTCTGTTCCCAGCGTCTCTCCACCTGCACCTCATCCCCCCTTGTTAGTTTATTTTAGGCCACTGTTGAAGTGTTACTCATATTTGTGCCTGTTACCTGGTACGCTTGTGTTCCCAGTGTTTCTGATTGGTTCCACATGGTTTTCTGGTTTGTCCTTAGTTTTTGTATTAAGTTGGTATTTTCCTTTGCCTTGCTTTTCATTGTCTGCCTTTTCGTTACTTGGATTTTGGGCTTTGGTGATGAACATTAAAGTTGCATTTTGTTCCTTTACCTGCCTGCCTCTGAGTGTCTTTAGGGATATTTTTGCACATTTGACAGGCTGCACTCTCACCCACACAATCAATCAATTATGTTTAACTGCCTGTGCCTCATATTAGTCATATTCAATTGCTGTAGCTGTTTTTCATCACTTTTTACAAAACAAAGAACAAAGTCTTTTTAGTGTGATTTTAATACATTTACTCCAGGTGCTGTTATCACAAGTATAGGAGAGATGGACCATGGAAGTATTAAAGGAGTCATCACATAGTTTTTTACTTATCCAGTCCCCCATGGATCACTTTGGATCAATTCTTAAAACGTATTAGAATTTTTATTTTTTTTAAATCAAACATACAGCTTGTTCTGACACCTTTTCATACAGTGCCTTTCTCACGCGAGGTTTTTACTGGTCCGGATGTGCGTTGTATTAA
Organism: Diplodus sargus; assembly: GCA_903131615.1. Classification (NCBI taxonomy): domain Eukaryota; kingdom Metazoa; phylum Chordata; class Actinopteri; order Spariformes; family Sparidae; genus Diplodus; species Diplodus sargus. Next base: position 55,683 of record CAEMYA010001243.1, read on the forward strand.
TACGTAATAAGGCGCGCGTTGATTGGCCGCAGGAAGGACAGAGCTGGAATGGGGGGCTGGCCTGCATGCACACAGACTCCAAACATAAACAGCCCCTGTCATGGCGCACACACTAACTGACGAACCTTACGGAATTCAGGCATTTATGTACGAGCCAGACTTAGAACCCGAACGGGAGAGTGAAGAGGCAGAGACACTGATAGAGACATGTTTACAGCAGGAAGTCTCTGAATGGTAAATTCTGTTTTTTTTCCTTCTTATTTTTCACACTTGTGTTTTACATGTAAGACCTGAGTTTTAATGCTGGTTAGAGTTCTCAACAGGTCGGGCCGGCCCGGGCTTCCTTTTTTATAAAACACATTTCTTGCAGGTTGTAAATTATATATTGTTTGTTGTGAATCAACGCTGTTCACGTGTGGTGAAGAGTAAGTCAGGCTGCCTGTTTCATGGGGAGGGGCAGACGCAGACCTAACACCGCTGCGAATTCACCCTAGCTTTCGAGGAGTGGGGAAATCGTCTGTTTCTGTCTCTCCGAATATATTTCACTGGTCGAAGCACGATGTCTTCTTTGCAGCGGGTGCTGCTGCTGACGTTGACGCAGCACCTGTCTCCTGGCTCGCGTCACCTTTCCGTCTGCTGTCTGTCTGATCATGATAACAAGTGTATGAGGAAAACAATGCAGGCTCGGGCCGGGTTCGGGCAGACAATTCATGCTGGTGTATCGGGCTGCATCGGGTTCGGGCTTAAAAACCCGCGGGTCGGGTCGGTTTGTAATTTTCAGGCCCGTTGAGAACTCTAATGCTGGTGGTCACGATGTATGGCGTTAAAATGACAGAGAAATAGGCAGATTCGGCGTGCTCACTCAAAAAGTCTGTGAGCCGATGCTTATGCGAGCTTATGCAAGTAGCCTGAGCCCCTTTAGAACTCCAGCTTTTCAGTCAAATTTCAACTGAGCCCCGCCCATGACACGCACGTCACACGCCCAAGCTCTGCCTAGAGTGCACTACGTCATTGTGGTTAGTTCAGGGACAGTCAGGATTTCGGAAACTTGGCACATTTACTGAACGACTATTTGACTGAAGATTGATATAAAATTTTAATAAAACTTTAGTGAAGATAAAAACTGTCTTTGCAATGTCTTTTGCAACGACATATTGTGATTTTGCTATTAATAAATAGGTTTGGCATTGTTTGTCATTAACGGAAACCCGAGAACAGCAAAATGCAGAGAAGTGAGTGATTATTTTATAGGCTACATAAATTATCATCTAGGCATCATATATCAGCAGACTGTACAACAATCAAAGAAAGCATTATATTATTTTCCTATCTTCCAATGATGTAGGTCTGCATCAGTCTAACATACAACATACCTTGGAAAACTTTTTTTAACCACTTCTCACCTATACAGCGTAATGTCCTGTATTGATGTGTCATAGCCTTTGTTACTGTATGTGCCCGTTTGTGTGGAGTGTATTTTGGGACTTGTCCAGGTAGGTTGGTTCTCAGTTGACTGGTTAAGTAAGTAAAAAAGTGCAACCCTTTTCATGGAATATCATAATGATAGATGATTGAAAAAAGCCAGTGATAGCAAATAATGCAAATCATTACCAAAAGAAATGTTTCTGTTATTTCGCAACAATGAACAGACACTTGAGCTCAAACTATGAAATCTGTTAGCAGGAGGTCAGGCAAAAAAAAATATATATACACACACATATATAATATGGATGCAGCATTCATGCAGACCAAGCTATTTCCCTGTTAAAAAAAAAAAAGTACAATTATTACATCTGTCCTGCAGTGAAGAAAGGGGAGATGTCCACCAATGCCTTTTTTTCTTGATCCATAAAGATGTTATGAAGTGGATGGATCCTGGTGGTTGTTCTGAATGGCCTCTCACATCTTCAGTGTACATCTCTCCACCACCAAGTAGTTTACCGAGCTTCCTTGCATCCTTGTGTCCGATGCCACCTCGCCGGCAGAATGGGAAAAAAACGACAATCTTGCCACCACAGACTGATAAATCATCTGCAGCCATCTTACTACAGATAAAATGACTCAAGGACTCAAGAAAATTGTTTTCATTTATTAACCTTTCTCTTGTGTTCCACATATAGCGTCTTTTGCACAAATGCCCATAACTTTCACACATCCCCCAAAATCCTGCCAAAATACTATAAAAAATAAATAAATAAAATATAATAAAAAATGTAAGTGTGACAAATCTGCATCTAAATGGTTTCTGAGATGGTAAACTATAGTGTGATGTTGTCTTGTCCGAAAGGGACAAAAAGGACAGTCATACGCCTCTGCTGAGGGAAAAACTGGCTCCTCGCTGGCCGGGAAATAGGTGGGATGCCGAGAAATCAGCAGTTTGTCGTAAAGCGGCAACAGAAGAATGTATTTTGAGTGAAGACCGCTCTACGGACTACAAATCTGGTGTCCCACGAAAAATATGTCACAACTGAAACGGGAAATGGCGGCATTTGGTGTGTGACGTCACCTACGCGACTTGTAGTCTTTCTGGTTACGGATTCTTCTGAATTTTATTTTACAATAGTTTTACAACAAACTGCTGATTTCTCGACGTGAAACGTGATGTTTTAAACAGGTAGAGGTAATATTTTTTTCTCATGGCACAATTCAATCGAATCACAAAATAAAACTTTGACTTACATGGAGACTTTTTCCAAGTTAAGGTCCCATAGTGACCGTTACTTCCTGCTTCCGCTTAGGCTAAAATGCTAACGCTACCGTCGCGTAGGATATCTCTCTCTCACACACACACACACACACACACAGCTATATAAATTACAACAACGCTAATGCTAACGCTACCGTCGCGTAGGTTATCACACATGCTGAATGCTGACCATTAAAATGCCAAAATACCCAAACGTTAACAATATACACCAACAAAAGCACCGTGAGATGTGAATAAAGTTTTTCATTTATTGCATTTATTGTAGCAACGTAATTTCACTCACCGACATCACTTTACAACAGATCTCTCCTTTCTCCAGTTCTCTCTCCAGAAGGCCCCCCTCTCGGACAACTCCTATCACTGTGCAGAGGAGGTCAGCCTATGAACATCTCTCTTTTCTTTACTTAATGAAAGGAGCTGAATCTGAACAGCCTGTTGGAGCGCAGTTTTACCAGTGGGTGGGCTGCAGAGACCATGCAGGAATCGTTTTCTTTCCTGACTCTGGGAGTTGGTAGGCTCAGAGAGGACCAGTTTATATATGTAGACACCGGAGAAAACATGTTTTTCATAATATGGGACCTTTAATGTGTTTGACAATTTAACACAATTTGTGTTATTTGTGTGTTGTGATTTCTACGTGGTGGGAGGGGGGGGCGCCATTTCTTCATGTTCGCTGTCCACAGAGACAAAGACAAAGGAAAGCAAGATGGAGGCTGCATCTTTCGCCATGCAAGGTGTGCTCCCTGAACCTTCAGTAAGTATCCCTTACTAGTTTAGACTGTAAAGTGTTAGGTAATTCGGCACGTATATAATCCACCAACTAAATAATATTTCTCAGAAAATTCATGATGAATATTGCATTTTATTCAGCAGGGGTTCCTAGCTAACTGCCTAGCTAACGTTAAGACATTAGCTAACTTCCCTTGTGATTTTGAAGTTTATTTCTAGTTTATTTATTTCTACCTAACTACCGAAATTACACAACATAAAATTCAATTAGGACAGTACAGTAAACAGTCGCTCATTTCAGGGATGTCGCCATGAAAGGTGAACAAATACAGTTAACCAACTAGGTTTGAAGTCAACACAACAGTAATTCATTAACATTAACGCCGCCATTTAATAGCAGGTGAATCGCGGAGTTTGGGTTTGAAAGGCAGAGACCATTAGATGCAAGTTACTTATTGCGTGGCTAAACTGATACCGTAAGCCACATTACATTTTTAACAGACATTTTTCTTATAACCATGACTAAATAACTAACGTTAGACAGAAACCCCTTTAGCTCCACATTGGTGTGTTTTAACGTAGGTTTAAAACCCAGACCACGACCTTTTTTGAATTAGGAACAAGTTACTGTTAGATTGCTATCAAAAGTACAATACTTGAGTAAATGTACTACTAAAGTTCCTTTCCACCACTGTATATGGATGTTAAAATTTTTAAAGTTATAAGTTGTTGAAAACATTGCTGAAATAATTTAAACAGCCACAATCTTTTTGGCTCAATAAGAGCTGTAGAGCAATTTGTTCGTAATCTGTTCTACTTCTCCACATGGTGGCTGACTCAGTTGGGCAGCACAGTGTAGCCCGACAGCAAATAATATCAGTTTTAGTAATATACAACAGTGAGATGGATGTTTGCGGATGTGGTTTTGTTATTTTACCAAAGTGAATGAGGACTGAAACTCTGTATTTTCCACAGGAGACACGGTGGTGAGAAAGGTAATGGTGCTGTGAACTCATAGTATGAGGATGAGCACAGTTTGAGCCTTAAAGGGATATTCCGGTGCAAGTTTAATCCATGGTCTAACACATCGTGAAGCTGTGTCAGACCCCCTCTCGAGTGATCAAGTTAGCAGACCGCTAATTTGCGGAGTTTTAGCAACCTCCGGGGCATCAAAACTCCACTAGCTTAGCTGGATTTCTATTGTGAAGTGAGCACAGCTCTCCACTGTCCTGCAACAGCTTCTGGGTCGGTGAAGTCCTGACGCGACGATTACAGAGTGCAGTTATAAATGCTCAATTTGGTTGTTTTCCCTGTCCACTCTTGGTAATAACTGTTATCAACTGGTACGTAAGACACATATGAACTTCGATAGCTTTTCCATGGAGTAATAATCACACATTTTCATCCTTGAGCCACAGAACTGTACTGCACTCGGTAATTGACTTGTCAGGACCTCCCCTGACACGGAAGGTGTTGCAGGACAGTGGAGAGATGTTTAAGCTTCACAATAGAAATCCAGCTAAGCTAGTGGAGTTTTGATGCCCCAGACTATGTGCTGAGACTCTATTTGTTCTATTGCTGAAGTTTGGTGCTGTTCTTAGCATTATTTGTAGCTTTTTGATGGCGGTTTCTTGTTGGAGGCGTATACTGCAGCGTATTGTTATCGTGTGGTCATTTCTGTGGTTGCTAAAACTCCGTAAATTAGCGGTCTGCTAATTCTCTCGAGGGGGGGGGCGTCTAACACAGTGTCACTGTGTGTTGGACCATGGACTAAACTTGCACCGGAATATCCCTTCAACAAATGGCTAAACTTGTTATCAAGAGGCCTTTCCTGTCATTGCAAGCTTGTCCCGTCTTGGTCCTATCGCTCTTTTTCTTTTTTATGTAAATGAAGTGTGCCTGTCTCCTGTAAAACCGTTCTCAAAGGTGCTTTTGCAGTCTACGATTGACCTCTTTTCAGCGAGAGATGTTTGTGTGTACGAAAGATACACCTACATGTCTACAGTGTAACAATCCAGGTCTATTTTATGTAAATGTGTTTAAAAGATATACAATATTTAGATAAAGAATCTAGTATTTATACTAGATATCCTGGATTGTTGTCATGAGTTTCTTCCTGTCCTTCAGTGTGGTTGGGAAACCTTTTATCAGCTGCATCCTCAATATGCGATGCTAAACGTTTTTTATGTTTCTTTGTATGCCATGATCCTGTGTGTGCAAACATTGAATCCTGCTTAAATAAATTAAGTCAATACAGCAGCCTCTATTTGATTCAGATCACTTATTTGTTCCACAGGGGCAATTGCAGACTCATAAAGAGTAGTACAAATAACGAGAAGTTAATGTTGGACTTTTCAAATGGCTGTATTTTTTAATATCACATCAGAATACTCTGAAATGATTTGAGGTACATTATAAAGTTGTCCAGTATCAATCTGCGGTGAAATTGTTCAGTGGAAACAGGGTGTTTTCTTTCAATAGCAGACTGAATTAAGATATATGACATTTTAGAAGGCTGAATTTTTTTCATTTCATTTTTTTCATGAATTGCGTTCCATTAAAGTTATCTGCTGCTTAATCTACTAAACATCATAAAATCAACAGGGGCAGATTATTAAAAAACTGACGAAAACAGCTAAGTTAAGTTAAAAAGGCCAAGAAAATATGTAGTGAGCTGCTTACCTTGAAAAAAAAAAAAAAAATCATGGCTCCTGAGGGATGATATGAAAATCGAAATGGCCCCCTCGATAGGAAAAAGGTTCCCCACCCCTGCCATAGAGGAACAACAAACAAGGAACGGGCAGGGCTGGGCTGATTAAATTAATCTAATTTTTATCATTATCACACAACGTTAGCCAGTTGTTTAATTTTACCTGCTGCCCCGTTGGAGAGTCTGCTCTCCAACAGAGAGTGATGGATCAGAGACTGATCACACACTTAATTTCAGTGATCCTGCATTATGGCTAACTAGCTTATGTGTAGTTTGTTAATGTTAACAATTATTGTCAATGCCTGTCACTTGTCTTTAGAGGAGAGGAGAGGAGAAGAAGAGCAGAATACATTGAATTATATTCATCTTATTATTATTTGAAATATGAATGGTATTCTAATATGCAAGTATTTGGCATTATTCAGACCTGAATGTCTAATTTGGCAATTGTAATTTGTTTATTTTCATTTAGAACCATGGCACTGAACCAGGACTGATTGTAATACCAACATTCACATCATTCTGGGCGAATAAACAAATAACGATTGCAACCTGTGTTTCCTGGTGGTTTGTAGCTCCTGTTCAAACCATTATTTCTACAACAAATAGAGTAGTATATGCCTACAGTATTTTCATATCGTCAAGTTATGTTTCTTCAGCATAACAGGCTTATCATATCAGCGCACAGACTGTTACTTAGCTATTGCCTTAATTGCCATTTCATACGCTTGAAAAACTGTGGCCTTGGTGTAATGAGAGGGCAGCAGCTTGATATCAAAGCGTTTGTATCCAGGGACACGACCAGGGAGAACCAATGCGTGAAGCTCTGCAAAGTTCACGATGAAGGAAACGATGCAACAGATGTCGTCATGTGTGAGCAGTCTCTCATCTTTTCCCTGACGACTTCCGGACCTCTTAACTCACGGTGTCAAGCCATTTTCCTTATAATGCTTAAGGAGAGCTGTCAGTTTATTTTGGCTGATGCTGAAATAAAAACGAGAACGTAGCGTCCTGTCAGTAAAATGTTAAACAATGTATTTGACATACATGGTGAAATATAGCTTAGTGCTGAATCAGATTTACACAAACAGTATTTTTAAAGCTACGTACCAATGTGGGAACTTGAATGTTTCACGACAAACTCTCGTCCCGTTCACATAGTGCTCTGTCCTCTGATGCTGACGCTTCCGCTGTGTTGTTTTCTTCGAACACCTTGTGAAATTACTGTTCTGGAAATGGCAACTAATTTTCCCTGAAAGAACGAGATCTTTCTTGTATTCCGTGAGAGATGCCATGGATAACCGAAGATCATGAACGAAGTCCTCATTGAATGATTTAAAACACGGCTCCCCATTGTTTAGCTTGCACCCATTGCAAGAAATTCCACGTATTTTTTTTTATTTTGTCGTCTCGGTTTTCATTCACTGTACCCACAGACACTGCTTCACAACTTGACATTGCCCTTTGAACTTCTCCCAAGTCAGTGACAGGCTCACTCAAGTTTTCATCCTCATCAAAGTTGTTGTCCTCGTCGTCAATACTGTTCTGAGTACCGGTGGTATCAGGCTCCAATGTCTCATCTTCATCACTGCTGGTATTTTCTTCATCAGAGGAAGACACAGCATCACGTCCAAAAAAATCTTTGGATAGCTTAATCCACTCTTGCTGGCCGGCAGCAGACCGCAAATTGGATCCGTCAATAGCGTTCAAAGCTTTGGCTATATTCTTTTCTTTTGACAGTGACATCTTCACACTAAGCACTACACACTAACCTAAAACGATGGTACGTGGAATCGACACGAATCACTAATTTTAGATGAGGACTTTAAAAAGTAAATCTGGCTAGCAACAGAGCGCTTCTGACAGGACGGTAGCTGGACCAATCGCGCGCCGGTATTCCTGAGCGAAGGCCTCTGATGCTTGTATGCAAATTGTGATCATTTGAATACACGATTTAAGCGTTTTGATTGGTTTCACAAGATGCCTACCACCATCTTTGGAAAGCAGAGATCCTGACGTTTCAGGGGATACCCAAAACATAGGGGAATCCTCGGGTCAGATGAGGGGAGCCGTAACGAGTGTTTATCGCTCGCATTTTTTGTAAGATTTAAAAGTAAAAAGTCAACTTAAATAGCAATTTAAGTACCTTTACATAGTTATCTGGAGTATGAAACTTTGGAGGATGACTTTTGAATACCTTTTCTTTCATACAAGATAAAAAAAAAAAAATCAATATTTTAAATGTTTATTAATAGAAACCGGCCGTATCTCAAATTAGAACATTGCGACTTCCGACTCATTTCGCAAGACTGGGTCACATTTTATCATCATAACTAAAAAAAATTGTAGATGGAGAGACGACTGGTGTGTGGAGATCAGGTTTCTTGACTGTAGTTGGAGCCATAGGCTGATGGAGAGCCAAAAAGGGAGAACCAGAGGAGGGAAACAGGGAGATATGGTAGAACATCTGCTGCTGAAATACTGAATTTGACATTGAGCTGACATATCAAACTTCCGGCCCGCGTTTCAATTATATCCGGCCCGCAAGAAATTGTATATATATATCCCTATAAGAGAGAGGAGACAGAGAGGATGGACAGAGACAGAGGACAAAGAGGAGACAAATAAAGGACAGAGAGGAGACAGAGGACGGAGAGAGGACAGAGGACACGGAGAGAAGACAGAGAGGACGGAGAGAGGACAGAGGAGACGGAGAGGAGACAGAGAGAGGACTGAGGAGACGGAGAGGAGACAGAGAGGTAACAGAGGACAGAGAGAGGAGACAGAGAGAGGACAGAGGAGATGGAGAGGAGACAGTGAGAAATATCTTATGTGATGCCGCAGTCCTCTCATTATATACTATTCATTTTTTTTTTAATCGATTCAATTGTTCAAATGTACTCTACCTTGGATATTTGATGCCTTTGGCAAGAACGCCACAGGTTTTCTCCTCCGTAGTCATAGGTTATTTCTTGCCCTTCCTCAATGTCAAACAGACTGGATACACCATCCACCTTTATTATTTTCATTTTCGCATTTGGCTTTTCAGCAACATTCACGAGTCTGCCAAGTCTCCCATCTTCACTTGAAGCATCAATGCCACAGGAGTTACAAGAATGAGTTACTGAAAATGTTAACAAAATTGTGGTTCAGAAGCAAGAACATGATTGGCAAGCATTTCTATCACCCAGACATTTCTGCATAGGGCCGTTTCCACTACGGGGCCATCCGGGCCAAAACACGGGGCCGGGGCAGTGGGTCTGTGTCTCCATTATAGGGTGTCCCCTCTCAGGGCCATCTCCGGGAACCTTTACGGGGCTAAAATAAGACCCTGCCTTGGAGTAGGTACTCTCCAAGGTGGAGCTCAAGGTTTACTCGCTGATTGAGTGAAAACAGAACGGATGTGACATTATCAGAAAGCACCAAATCAAGAGGCATTTTTTAAAACCCTGCAGAAGAGGAGCATTAGCCTAGTAGCAACAATCTACACAGTTAAAAACAACAAAAGAAGATGTTCGCCAACAACAAAGTCGCACTACAAAAAAACTGTCGCATTACGATTACACGGACATCGAAACTCTTGCCCCCTCCCCTTACCACGCGGTAAGGAGAGGAGGACAGGAACTTGACAAGAACTTCCCCTCACTCGGCTCTCTTGACTGGCATGTCTCCACTGCGGAGTGGGGCTGAGAGGGGCTTATCCGAGACGTCACGAGTTTCAATGTCCCCGTCATCGTAGTGCCACTATTCTGTCCCATAGAGGAAACACGGGTCATGTGTGGTTTGGCTTTTGATCAAGAATAACATCCTGCAATTTAGCTTACTCACCAATATTCCGTTCATTTATGTTTGAAGATGTATGTATACTCATTCCATGCTGCAGTCTTCTCAGTCTTCTCCAAAACTCCTCTGTAATCCGAAATAAATGAGCCTTTACGAATTGGCTCCAATGCAAACACACCTCTTCCTATCAATAAATAAATGAATAACAGTTCATTAAAATGAGCGAAATAAAAAAAAGTGAAATTATTAGATGAAAAATGTTAATTATGATAAAAAATGACCATCATGAAGAAAGAAGGTGAAATTCATAAGATCTGCTAACTCACTCATCAAATATCATCTCAACATTACGATACACATTCACAATAATTACTGTTTTTCCTCTATGAGAAAAGGCATAACTTTATGAAAACATTGTGAAATTTGATCCTAAAACTGCTTTTGTCATAAGCCAATATTTAAAATCATGCAGAACTGTGATGTGACTAGGGCTGGGCGATATGGCTGAAAAATGTATCATGATACAAGTGTTTCATATCAGTCGATATCGACAATTTTTTTTTACCCATTTGAAGTAAGAAAAATCCCTGAAAAAAAAACCTTTAAATGGTGACTACAGGTGAGATTTCAGAATCTAAGACATAAGACAAAATAGTGTAGAAGCTGACATTGCTGCTTGACAATATGTTAACAGGATAGTTCGTGTTTTTTGAAGTGGGGTCATATGAAGTACATATCTATAGTCAGTCTGTTCCCTACCTTAATCACCGATCGCCGCAGCCTCAGTTTGGAGGAGCAGAGAGCTGCTCCAGCCAGACACTCAGCTTTGTACTGCAGTTAACGGAGTCAAGATTAGTGTTGAGTCGGTCACGAACGTGTCGTTCAAATGAACAAATCTTTTAAGTGAATGAAGTCAACGGAATCACTTCATGAACTGATTAGTTCCTTTCGCAGTTCAGTTGGGCTCAGCCGCGAGCATGCTGGCCGGGAGTGGGACTGCCGCGACTCAATCAGAGAACTGTGAGGACGTGATTCTCGTTCACGTACTGTGCTGAAAGTGGCGCTTCGTCACTCACTCAGGGTAGAGGAGTTGATTCACGTTCAGTAACCGGGGACAGCCTTCCATTCCGACACCCCTCCACTCCGAAACACTGCTGTTCCGACGCTCCCCCCAAAACACCGCTGTTCCGAAATTAAACGCAACTATCCGTGGTGCCGATGTCCACTTCCAGCCGCACTCGCACAGTACTGAAGTGGGTTAAGGTTAGGGTTAGTTCGGAGTGGGGGGGTTTCGGAATGGAGGGGTTTCCCCAATAGTCTTTTCGGAATAGCGGGGTCTTTGAAAAAAAGGGAAACCCCACCATTACGATGAATTAAAGGCTATGTTCGGAACAGCGGGGTTTCGGAAAGCCGGGGTTTTAACCTCAGTAACCGTACTGCAAAAAACCTCTCTCCAACTCCCTGAAGTGATAAGCAGCCAAACGATCCGTCATTCAGTTCATGATTCAGCCCTGAGGTTCACTTTCATTTACTGAGGGACGGTGCGTTCACGAACTATAGTACACAATCGTTCGCGGGAGACGCAGCGCTGCTTTGAGTGGTATACATGTACTAAAATTAATTCATGGTGAAAGTGTCCTCTGTGCACAGTAAAATCACTTAACATGATGCTGGAGAGGGAAGTCTGGGCGTCCCTGCTCAGGCAGCTGCCCCCGCGACCCGGCCCCTGATAAGCGGAAGATAATGGGTGGATGATGCTACACGGATGTTAGCAACACAACGCTCATTTTAGCAGAACGGTTACTGAACGTGAATCAACTCCTCTGCCCTGAGTGAGTGAGTCAGTGACACAGCGCCAGTTTCAGTACAATACGTGAACAAGAATCACGTCCTCAGCGACGCGAATCATGAATCAGTCATTCGCGAACGACCTGCTGAGGACGTGAATCACGTTCTGGCTGTCACTGAATCAGCGTGAACGTGAATCATGTTCGCGAACATGAGTGACTTTTACGGTGCAGTAAAATCACTTAACATGATGCTACACGGATTTTAGCAACACAGCGCTCATTTTAGCTGTACAGTTACTGAACGTGAATCAACTCCTCTGCCCTGAGTGAGTCAGTGACACAGCGCCACTGTCAGCAGAGTGCGTGAACGAGAATCGTGTCCTCAGCGACGCGAATCATGAGTGAATCAGTCATTCGCAAACAACGTGCTGAGGACGTGAATCACGTTAGCGCAGCGCTGTCACTGAATCAGCGTGAACGTAAATCACGGTCGCGAATGTGAGTGACGGCGTGAACGTGATTCAAGTCCTCAGCAGGTCTGAGAATCATGTTCGCGAACGTGAGTGACTTTTACTGTGCAGTAAAATCACTTAACATGATGCTACACTGATGTTAGCAACACAGCGCTTATTTTTTGCAGTACGGTTACTGAGGTTACACCCCGGCTTTCCGAAAACCCCGCTGTTCCGAACATAGACTTCAATTCATCGTAATGGCGGGGTTTCCCTTTTTTTCAAAGACCCCGCTATTCTGAAAAGGCTATTGGGGAAACCCCTCCATTCCGAAACCCCCCCACTCTGAACTAACCCTAACCTTAACCCATTTCAGAACTGTGCGAGTGCGGCTGGAAGTGGACATCAGCACCACGGATAGCAGTGTTTAATTTCGGAACAGCTGTGTTTTGGGGGGAGCGTCGGAACAGCGGTGTTTCGGAATGGAGGAGTTTCGCAATGGAGGGGTGTCGGAACGGAAGGCTGTCCCCAGCAGAAACATAACTAAGACAGCTTTTTATCATCTGAAAAACATTGCCAGAGTACGACTGTTCCTTTCCAAAGCCAGTACAGAGACACTAATGCATGCTTTTATCACCTGTCGCATTGACTATTGCAAAACTCTACTTTCTGGTCTCCCAAAAAAGAACATAGCTCAAATACAACTGCTCCAAAACTCTGCAGCATGGGTGTTGACTAAGACCAGAAAGAGACCACACATCACACTGATTTTAAAGTCTCTGCACTGGCTACCTGTCTGCTTCAGGATCAATTTTAAGATCATTTTATTAGTTTTTAAAGCTCTTCATGGCCATGGGCCATCCTATTTATCAGATTTGCTTTTATCATATGAACTCTCCAGAGCCCTCAGGTCCTCTGGTCACGGCCTTTTAACTATTCCAAAAGTGAGAACAAAAACTCACGGTGAGGCCGCCTTTTACTACCACGGTCCACGTTTGTGGAACAGCCTCCCAGAGGACCTGAGGGCACTGGAGAATGTTGATACTTTTAAGAGCAACCTTAAGACCTTCCTTTTTAGGCTGGCTTTTAGCTGAATTTGATTTATTTATTGTTTCTTATTCTGCTTAAACCTGGTTTTATTCTATTTATCTATTCACTCACAACTTATTTACCTTAATTATTCTGTTTTATCTTCTTTTACTGTATTCACGATTTACTTATTTATGTTATTGATTTCA